>VYZW01019993.1:0-14217 GCA_013401315.1 Balaeniceps rex
TGCTTGGTTGCCGACTGGGGCTAAACCACGACAGGCACCTAACTCCCTAAGCCCCTTCTAAAATATTCCATTTAAAATCTTCCATAGCATAATTGTCTGGCTTATTCCACTTAATTGGGCTTGCTTCCTTGTTAGAATTGGAAAATGAGTAAACAGACCTCTCAGTGTGGATATACAGCTATGTTTTAATTTTGCCCTGGAGCAGAACTTCCCTCAAGGTAGGAGCTACCTTCAGCTCTCATTAAACAGCCACATGAGCTGAGACTGCATGGCATCCTGCCTATGCTCCCTTCCATTTTCTCAACTAAAGTCAGCAATGGCATGTGTGAGCAAGAACCAGACTGCTATTTATTTTTTTTATTTATTACAATTTCACAGTAGCCTATAAGAATGCTAATAAACACATAGAAAATTTGTATTTCTCTTCAGACAACACTGGAGAGCATCCAAACAAAGAAATTAAAGTGTGTGAGGCCTTTGCAGAGACAGAAGTAATTACATCTGAGAGTGGAAGGTTTTGATGTCTAAGAAGGGCTTAAATATAAAAAATGTATTGTGGATTAAAATACTTTAAA
The DNA here is from genome assembly GCA_013401315.1 of Balaeniceps rex. NCBI lineage: Eukaryota > Metazoa > Chordata > Aves > Pelecaniformes > Balaenicipitidae > Balaeniceps > Balaeniceps rex. The sequence continues at coordinate 576 of VYZW01019993.1, forward strand.
AAATATCCACGGAAGTTGGGGGGGGGTGGGGTGGTGTCCAAAAGATAAGGGTGTTTTGTATGATTGAAAATACGTTTAACCAAAATAAGACAGTTTATTCATGAACTTAGGTAGCGCTTATAGTCTGCATGCACACAAAATCTTGCAACAGAAAACATCCAGGGATAAATCATTTTCAGTAATAAATGTTTATAAAGAGTATCTCCTGTATGTATGAATATTTCTATTAAAACAGAGTAGTTGATGCAAAGACCATCTTGTCCTTCAAGACCCAGTTCTACAAAGCCCACCAAAGCCTCTCCACAAACCTTATCTGTCTGTGTACTGGAACCAGTAGCAGTGGCAAACAGGGAAACACTCAGGCTAACCGGTTAGCCCTGCTCACCCCTCCAATGGAGAGAACCTTCTGTTGAACCTAGGAGTAAAACAAGAGTCACATACTGGATATTTGCCAGAATCTTCTACCTCTTGTGTTGTTTTATTGAGTTAAATATTATGTTGCGTGACTGAATTCTCCTGTTCCAGCCAGTGCTATTGGGGCTTATGAGAAAAATATATGCAGAAAATGGTGAGTCTACAGAAGTTTTTTATAACTGTGAAATCAATAGTTCATGCAAATACATAGGCAGTCTAGGATTTCAGTAACCACAGGCTATAACAGACATTTACTAATTAGCTCTCCTGAGTCAAATGTAGTTACTACATTTAATATGTAACAGTAACAATTTATAGGGCATTTCAATGATTAACAGCATTTTCTTTGTTTTATTATATCAAGCACTGTGGGTTATCAAAAGCAGAAAGCTTGAATTAATTAAGAGTTAATGAATTTTTGAGATATTGAACTGCAGAATGTGAACAGTTTTCTAAATCAAGCAAAGTTGATGGCACTCAACCACTTCCAAATGCTTTGAAATGTTTTGCTGTACCATGTTGAAAATTTTGGCTCCCAGAGTTAAACTGATTACACAGAAAGAGGTCCAGACTACAGTACGGATTGGAGACCTATGTGTGGTGTACATGGCTTTTGCTGAAAACTACTAGTTTTAGCTGAGTAAGAAGAACACCCTCTCTCTCAACAAAGCTCATGAACAAATAATTTCAACTGCATTTCCAGAGCTGCAAATTAAATGATAAATTATGTTAAAATATATGATGAGTGCATATGTACACTGGTAGTTGAATATGTAACTGGAGATAACTCATGATGAACAGCGTAAATTAATTTCTGAGTAGAAATAAGTTATACAGTAATCATTGTAATAGCACAGTCTGGAGAAGGCCAAAATCCTTACTGTTTTCACAACTTTTCTAGGAAAAGTCTCTTCCCTAGAAGTTTTTATTCTAAGTAATATTTACACGTCTATATTACACATACTTGATTTTAAAGTTATCTGATCAGTCTAACAGATGTACAAGACTTAATTTTCATGCCAATGTCACCCCAGAAATGCCTTTCAAAGAGACAACAGCACTAAGTGCATTCTTGCTACCCCTCACCTTCTGACTCATCTTCAATGGGAATAAAAAGAATACTCCTTTTTGCCATGCTTCAAATCTTTCATGAAAATTTCCCATTAGACTGCAAGAAAGTTGATATGTGTGTAGGGAAAAGAGAGGTTAATGCCCTTCCTAGCTGTACTTGAAAAGCAGACAAAAAGAGATGCTCCTCCCAAAGGACAATGCTCATAGGTGCTCCACTGATGGAAACAAAGGGAGTTGAAGAACTTGTAGGAAGGGTAAGACGTGGCTGAAGGAGGCAAAGATCACACTTTACTGTCTACTTTTAGGGTGTCCCATTCTCACTTTGATATCCCCAGGACCTCCTCTAGGTTTCTCGGCTTTCCTCATTGCTCTTCTCTTAACTTCTCAGTGACTGATACTGACCTAAAGACAACTCAAAAATAAACAAACATGACTTTGAGAAAGTGATTTTCAAATAAATCCTTAGGTATCTAGTTTTACTGAGGTAAAGCCCATAACTGGAGAATGATTCATATTCTACAGTTGCCAACTGTTGTGTGCAAAAACGGCTGATGAATAAGATAAAATTTGTAGCACATTTTCTCTTTGCCTTTGAGTTCCATGCTAGAACTCAGTAGAGCATATTTGCACCCTTAGCAAACACACACAATGCAGGGACAACAGCAGTAGTACCTGCCTTTATGAGCAAGAGAGCATTGACCTACAGATCTTATCTTCTTTGTCCCCATGCTGTACTGAACCGATCGTCCTGCTCCCCATTCCTCAAAGTGGTTCCTGACTTACTGTAAACATAGGGAGCCACAACCTCAGGCAGGGCGATGATTGAGTTTGGTGAAACTTAATGGCATAGAAAGGCAGACTCAAGCCACCTATGCATGTTCCCTTTTTCTCATTTTCCCTTTCCTTCCCTTTCCTGACTTCTGCTGCTTCAGCAATGTATTACCCCTTCGGGCTTACATTAAAATGTCACAAAAAAAAAAAAAAAATACTTTTCACACCATTAGTATCTTGCCAGTTTCCTGGCTGCCCTCAGCTTCTGTCTGTGCTCACCATACATTTGTTTAGGAGAGTGTTGTGGTTTAACCCAGCAGGCAGCTAAACACCACACAGCCNTAATAATAATAATAATAATAAACAAAATAAGTGATGCACAATGCAATTGCTTACCACCCACTGACCGATACCCAGGCAGTCCTCAAGCAGTGATCGCCGCCTCCCAGCTCACTTCCCCCAGTTTATATACCGAGCATGACGTCAAATGGTATGGAATACCCCTTTGGCCAGTTTGGATCAACTATGTTGGCTGTGCCCCCTCCCAGCTTCTTGTGCACCTGGCAGAGCATGGGAAACTGAAAAAGTCCTTGACTGGTGTAAGCACTACTTAGCAACAATTAAAACACCAGTGAGTTATCAACTTTATTCTCAAACTAAATCCAAACCACAGCACTATGCCAGCTACTAGGAAGAAAACTAACTCTATCCCAGCCAAAACCAGGACAGAGAGTAGCCAAACATTAACTGAAATCCACACACCCCCAATACTACAGCAGCCTAACGGTGCAACAAAATCCCCATCTTTAAGAAATTTCTTTACTGGAGGAACTATTATGGTGTGAAGTGGGAGGCACAAAGCTAACAAAGCTGCTCTTATTCTCCATCAGAGACTGGAAAAGGACAGAAGGATGAAAACTCCCTTGTATCATAACCATCCCCACACTTGCATTTGATTCCTGAACTCCAATGTCCTGAGGGCAGAACCATTACACAAGCTCTGAAATGGCCTGTACTTAGTGTAGTTCAGGAAAAACATGGTGGAGTTATTTGTGTCAAGATCTTTTCTATCCCATTTCTATCAGGAAGAGAATAATGATACCAGAACATATAGTGTTAAGCCTCGTCTTCGTTTCCCTGCTCCTGCAAAGTAAGTCAGCTATTCTGGCTTATACCTAGAAAGATTTTCTTCCATAAGAAAAGATCTACTACAGTTATTAATTATTACTAATGTGTGTTTGAACCCGAGACACTTTATGAGAGTGTGACATAAAAAGTCATTGCTTTTCTGTTGACACCTGTCATAACATCTGGGTTATTTTCTGTAAAATAAGTTAAAACACCTGAAAAATACAGAAATAATAATCTTCCTGGAAATATTGATTTTTAAGCAACACTAAAGCTTATTATGCAGAAAAATACTGCTCTGCTAAATATTTTCTGAGGGAAAGCACATTTATTTCATTCCTTTCTGCTGCTCATTTCTTCATTTGCCCTTGGTACTTCTCCATGACTGAGCACTGTGGGGGATTGCCTATGAAGAAGTTGTCGAGTGGTGAAGGCTTTCATCAGAGAGGAGGGCAGAGATCTAATGGCTTCTCACACAGCTGAACTCAGGTCAAGCAACAGCGCTAGAAGCCCTGTGAACAGGATTTTGTTTAGAACAGATAAAAACCACAGAAAGAAAAGCTAAATGTCCTTTCCATTTTAGAAGTTATTTAAAAGAAAGCTTGGTTAATTGTGTCAGTCCACAATCAAAATAAAGATGAGACCGTCACCCCCTGAGTCTCCTGAAAGAACTACACTTACCACAAGGGAGCAGTGAAGCCCCTGGTCACATCTCAGCATAAAGTGGGTGCAGAAAGCAGAGGGAAGGGATATAGCTCCAGCAATGATACTACCTCCATCAGGGTGCCTGCCAGTTCAGCTGTGATGTTTGAAGGAGTACAGCATGAATAGCTCCCTTGCAGATTACTTGCACCCATAAGCAGAGGCAGCAGAGGTAGGCTGAGAAAGACCTTTCAGCTGCAGTCCAAATCCTGTCCTTGACCTTATCTGAGTATAACACAAGTAGAAGCCACAAAACTAATCCTTTTTTATTATGTATTTAAATAAAAAGATATTGTTAGCTTATTATAATTAATTAAGAAAAAAAAATCAAGCATTTTTGAGTAGCAGGAATTTCCAGTACATGACTTCAGCAAATATTTCCTTTGTTGACTAATTCGGTTTTCCATCCTCTTCCTCTAGTCAAAACTAACATGTTTTTGCAGTCTGCAATGCTAGGGCTCATTATGCTAATCCCTAATGCAATTGCTAAGAAAAAGACTACAAAGTCTCACCTTTATTTTTCATGGAGAGAGGAGTCCACAGATAATTCTTTTTCCCAGGATTTGGTACTCATTTAAAAGTTGGTATTGATTTTAGATGCAATGTATTTTTAATACTTCAAGATAGAGTAAAAAAATTCAATACAAAGGAATAGCACAGGAAACATTATTAGTGACAGATTTGTGTATATATTGAAGCTGGAGGGAAACATCAAAAAGAAGTATATCAAATCAACAACAAATATTGCAACACTGATGTTTCAAAGTTCAGTAGAAACCTTTTACTCTGGTAATCTTATGGAAATCATATCATTTTGGAAGAAAAAGGCAATTCATTTTGAGAGTATCTGTTTAGGATTACTCTACTCATTTTTTGACACACAGATCTATCGAGCAAATCTATGCCTTTATAGTTCAATTTCTGGGTATGTTTATACCATATGTTTGAATTGGGCCCAAGACCAAAGACTTGGTTCAGGCAACAGTCTAACCCTCACTGCTGTATCCAAATTAGAAAACAGACTAAAACTGAGGTATTACAGCCAAATGGCTTGCTGGAGGCAGCTGCCATTTCTTTTCTGACAGCAGCCTGGACTACGTGAAAACTATTTTATTTTTCCAGTTCTCAGGAAAACAGAGGAGTGGACTTTCACACAGTTGTCTCAGGTGATGAATACTCACGTGCCTCTGACCACCTAAGGGCACTAAGTCCCAGCAAAGTGCAGTGTCTGTGACCTCCTAGCTGAGATTACTGATACACCTCAGCTTCAACCTAGGCCACAGGTGACTTAAGGTGACTCGTCTTTCTGTGTACTGGACAAGGGGAGGAGAGCTGCTTTCGCAGACAAGCACAGGTTGCATCTGAGAGGTACCAGCAGCAAGCTCTAGCTGCTGTTTTTTTCTGTGGCTTACTCTGCACACACTTGCTGGAGGGAGCCGATGCTCCCAAAGAGGTCCCGGTCTTCTCTAACCTTTTCTTCCAGACATGATCAGAAAAGTACAGAGAAATGGGTACCAGCAAAGGCTTGAAAATTTCTTGGAACAATCTGCTAGTTAGGGTTAACGCTCTGGTCTGAAAGGAGAACTGACAATAATAAACATAATTCTAACTTATGTGTGCACATGTGTGTACACATGTGTTGTGTGCTGGCTGCCCTCATGGGAAATTTTTGGCTAATGCTAATGTCATCTACTCCAGAAGGCCAGAAATCCACCTTGAAAGTTTGTACGTGAACTTTCACAGAACGCTGTATAGCTCTTAATGAACAAATCCTACTGAACCTCAGCTGGGAAATAAGCAAACCAATTCAAACTCCTCCAAAAATTCCAACATTTTTTTTGCCAGACCAGATATTTGTTTGGAGGGTTTAAACTCTGATGTATTATGATTGCACGTTCTTTTCTCAATTACACCAGTATAAATCAGGAGTAAGTCTACTGAAATAAAATTTATACTGTGATATTGTGTAAGGCAGAACGAATGGTTACATGCAAAGACTGCACTTTAGTGCCCCTTCTTAGATATAAAACTCCTCTAATACCCATCAAATAGTAAAGGGTACTTTCAAAATTAAAATAAGATAGCTGGGAGACAACCAGCCAGTCAGAAGCATAATACAAAAAGGTAATAAAATTATTCAAGAGACCCAGTGAAAAGGAGAAAAAATAAATAACCAAACAATGAAAAAGCAGCAGTTATCCAGGACCAGCAAAAAACACACCAAGTAGCCAATGTCAGGCAGTCACTGCAAAAGTGCTGCATCTTCCATTTCCAAATTGGAGATTCCTTTTTGTTTGCACAAACATTTAGAGAATGATCATTTCTCCTGCCACAATGCTGATTTACATGTAGCAAGGCTACTTATGCACAGACAGGTGTATACATTATTTAGAATCCACTGTGAGCCAGGCAACACTCGCCAGTGATTAATCTTCTGTAGGAGAGGTTTCTGCCGCCAATAAATTTATTGACATGTAAATTAGGTAACCAACCACAGAGCACAATTAAGAAAGAGCAAATAACTTACAGAAGTCAAATAACCCACAGGTAAACCTGTACAACCAAATTTGGTCACAATTTTTTTCAGTACTCGCATCTACAGAAATAAAATATATAAAGGGAAATTGGCTGACCGCAGATATTTTGTTTTAGAAACACAGAACTTCATTTGACTCCAAACTTCATAACATGGTATGTGAAACCAGAACCTGTCTCTACTTTAATTCAGTCAGGATGGACTTGCACAATCACCCACAAAACCATTTAGTTCTTACCTGGGTGGTACCCAGTGGGGAGTGATTGCTTAAGAGTCCTGTTACAATGAGTTTCACAGAAGCAGGTTCACATGCTTGAACTGAATTGTTTGGCTTTACTGAAAAATAATTATAGTTGGTACAGGAAGATATAATCCAAATAAGCAAATGGTGCCTCCACAATATAGACAAAGGACAATGCCAGTGTCTAAATATGGATGTTGAATGGCATTGAAAACATCCTAAAGCCTTCAACACATCCACACAGGACTTGCAGTCATCATGAAGAACCTATAAAAGAGCTATGCCCTTTAGGAAAAACAGCTGTAGGCCACAATGGTTACATCAGGCCATTTAAAATGGTGCTGGAAGCCTGTATTTAGGCATCCAAAAACGCACTTTGATATGCTATTTTAGAGAAAGAAGAATCTCACATGCTAAAGTATGCCATGCATAGCCTGTACACCCTGCAGAAATAAGAAGCCATAAACACAGAGGTGCAAGACAGAAACTCCAGTTTCTGCAACCTGCCCAGCTGCGATTTCTCTCTGAACTCACAAAGAGTGTGTGCAAACATGGCATCTAGCAGGTGCATCATGTACTGCAGGTGAATCTGTCTCCTTCTGCAAAGGATAACTATGAAATAAGACCTGAGAAATTCCAGGGCCTTAGAGCGCTTCCAAGTGCCTGCCATCAGCAATGCCTTCCACTGGCAGTACAGCTCCCTGCTGCAGGAGGCCTGGCCATGGCAGACAGTTGTCCTTCATCCCCTGCCTTGATTTCAACAGAAGAGCTGCAGCTTATTGCAGGAGGGTAGGGGCAACTAGGGACTGAAGATTGCAGGAAAGGTAGTTATGTTTTCTAACAATTCAATTTAAATCTAGCTAAAATTACCCACTGAGGATTGTATCATGGAGCTATTCTACAAGCCAACAAATCTGGGTAGTGACAGAAAAGCTGGATTTCACTTCACATTGGCTGCTTCTCTTTCAGACCTGAAGAAGACACTGCATGGCATCTGGTTTGTTGCTCCATTGATATCCACTTGTCTAACAGAAGATAATATTTCTTCTCCAACCTCTTTTATTCCTATTCTCACAGAGCTGTCTCACCACGCCTGCAACATAAAATATCCAGCTTTCCAAGTGACAAAAGAGCCAACTCCACAACACAGGGAGTTTGTAAAGCCTGTTACTGTGGTCAATAAATGCAGGTAGAGTGAGTAGAAATCCAAGCGCAGGGTCTTATCCTCTGGTTTCTGAGTTTTCAAGTGAACAAAAAGCAGTACAAAGAACTAGGACCTCCAATTCAATTTTATTTCTGCCTCTGGCCTCCATGGTGACCTCCTCTTCTCTGTGCTTCATTTTGGGAAAAACAACCCTGATGTCTTTCATAAAACACTACCAGATCTACTGATGAAAGCCACCAGCCACGGCTTTCTTGATTCTAAAGAAAAACCTCCATTTATGACATTCTCACAAAAATCCAGACAGCAGAAAATATTTCCTGACTCAAAACTTCAGACTTTCTGAGCGCGTGAACCAAAAGAGAGGCAGAAAGACACTCCCCAACTCCCCAAACCTTCCTATTGCAAATGCAAAAATGGAGGTGCATTTTCTGATGAAGGTAAAGTGGCACTATTTCCTGTATGTTTTGGAAGACTTTGGGTCTGTTTACTCAAAATAGGAGGCTGCTTTAATAAGATTGTTATATTTTACATCTTTCACTATAATGCACTGCAATTTTGATTTAAGTTCTTAAGCCACATATATGCAATTCAAATTAAAGTTGTTGTTGTCCTGACATCCTCAGTATAATTGTTTCACAAAAGACATGATTGTCATCAGGCAAAATCAGAAATTCACGTTATGTTGATTAGGTAAGCCATTAAGATAACATATCTATTAACATCCATATGAAGAAATGGATGAAGCTGAACTGAATAGTTTCAGCTTTGTTGATTCTTTGTTTATACACATCACTATGAAAGTAAGTGTGTGGGTTTTTTTAAAACACACCTTCCAATTTATTGTTGGGGATGGGGCAAGGGGAGGCCAACCAGCCTTTAAGCAAATTTATAACACAATTGGACTATTCTTTTATCATTTGTTTCTTTGTAATTCAGCTCTCCTTTAATGGGATGTGATGTTACAGAAACGTCATCTAGGAAACAAAGACATAGTTTAAATAGGGCTTGGGGTGGTTTTTTAGAACTTAATGGAAGGTATAATCTACTACTATTTCTCTCTGTAAATGTAGAAAATATTCAATTTTTAACATTTGTAGATTTATGGGGCATTTTAAAGACTGCTTAATTAACTATTATTCCATAAAAAGGTGAAATAAACCGAGAGTTTAGTGAAAATCATGGGTTTGTAGTATGTGTTAATTTTACAACTTCAGTTTGTAGAGAGAGAGGTTATCATGTCAATATTAAGTAACTATTTATCTCAAAATAAAAATATTATGTATATATTTGTTAATTAATTAATGAAAAAACAGAAATAATTTTTTATAATTAGTATTAATTAATCAGATTCCTCATGCAATAACATTTACATAGACATTAAATATATGCATCATTCACATCTTAAATTCCGGCAGTTTTCTTCTCTCCTATACCTGTTTATGAACAGAAATTGTGCTTTAGATGTACTTACAAGATAGCCTCAAAATTTTAACAGATGAATTCTCTGTAATTTCTTTTCCCTTTTTGCAATCCTCCTTAACTTTTTTTCCTAGTGTTCATCTGCTTGTCAGTGTAAAATTGAGATTTAGAACCTTTATCTTCCGTACTGTTTTTTTTTTTTTTTACTGTATATAGCACTACAAAACAAAGCTGCTGGTTTACCTTTAACCACAGAATAGGCAGTGAGAGTCAGAGATGCTCGAAAAAAGTGAGCAGGAGGAATCAGTGACTAGAAGAAGATTACCTGGCTGCGTCATACCTCATGCATTAGAACATCATGCAGTGATAGTGATTCTTGGAGACATACTGATACCGATGTGAGTTCCTCACGTCTCCTTAAGGCTGCTTTTGAAGCAGTTATTCTGCCCTCTCAGCATATTTGACCTCTCTACATTATGCAAGGTCCTGTACCTGGGTCGGGGCAACCCCCAATATCAATACAGGCTGGAGGGCTGAAGGGATTGAGAGCAGCCCTGTGGAGAAGGACTTGGGGGTACTGGTGGATGAAAAGCTGGACATGAGCCAGCAGTGTGCGCTTGCAGCCCAGAAGGCCAACCGAATCCTGGGCTGCATCAAAAGAAGCGTGGCCAGCAGGTCGAGGGAGGTGATTCTGCCCCTCTACTCGGCTCTGCTGAGACCTCACCTGGAGTACTGCATCCAGCTCTGGAGCCCTCAGCACAAGAAGGACATGGAGCTGTTGGAGCGGGTCCAGAAGAGGGCCACAAAAATGATGCGAGGGCTGGAGCACCTCTCCTATGAGGACAGGCTGAGAGAGTTGGGGCTGTTCAGCCTGGAGAAGAGAAGGCTGCGGGGAGGCCTTATTGCAGCCTTTCAGTACTTAATGGGGGCCTATAGGAAAGATGGGAACAATCTTTTCAGCAAGGCCTGTTGTGACAGGACAAGGGGTAATGGTTTTAAACTAAAGGAGGGTAGATTTAGGCTAGATATAAGGAAGAAATGTTTTACAATGAGGGTGGTTAAACACTGGAACAGGTTGCCCAGAGAGGTAGTGGAGGCCCCATCCCTAGGAACATTCAAGGTCAGGTTGGACGGGGCTCTGAGCAACCTGATCTAGTTGATGATGTCCCTGCTCACTGCAAGGTGTTTGGACTAGATGACCTCTAAAGGTCCCTTCCAACCCAAAGCATTCTATGATTATGATCTTTTTGTTTTCCAGAAATATTGATACACACTAAGTAATGCCTGGAAAAAGGCTACCATGAGGTAGTTTCTCATACCTCACCAGAGAAAAACCCGACCTTTCACTTACTTTCCAATTTCTTCCACTTATGAGGATTGCTAACAGTGAAATAAGAAACCCCAACAAGCACCCTGTTGTACCTACAAGACTAACAACTGTACCTTCTACACTATTCTGAGCAAGACGCATGTGCTGCAATGTATTGCACAATCCACCCAGGAGTATCAGATCAGAATTTGCAGATTTGCTGAGTGACGTTTATAAAACCACTGGAGAAAGATACCCTATACAGCCCTTTGTCATGCTAGGGAGAGAATGCTAGTCTCTCTCAATGTGACAGCCTCCTGACATTTTAAATTTTTCAAAGGGGACATTACTTGATACAGTAAAAGCAGACAACACTCAACTTTATCATGAAGATCATCCCAATTAGCAAGCCCCAAAATGAATGTGTCCCTTTAGAGAAAAGAAAACAATGCATTTGCCTTCTTGCCCCTTAGATGAGAAGACACGGCTCACTGCAGAGGTAGAGATGATTCAAACTGCAAATACACCTTTAGTGAACCATTTGTTACTGATTTGACCATAGAGGTGGAATGATGAGAGGTTCACTCCTGCTGCATCAGGAGGTCTTGGCAGGAGGCAGTAGGAAAAGAAGGAAATCGTGGGACTTGATTACCTCTGTGCTTCTTGCAACATGAGGTAATACAGTGTAAAATCTTTTATTCTCTTCATAGGAGAAGTTTATGACTGGAAAATATATGAGGCAGATTGAGTGAAAGAAGATTTCAAACCAGAAAACTAGGAATAAAAAGCACTAAATCCCTTGCGAGAAAACTGAAGAATATGAAAACTTTCAAAACAAACCATAAAAATCAATTCAACAAGCTCTACTGTAAAGCTAAAGCGATGATATGGGTGTCCTCTCCCTTCCTCTTTCCACATTCACTCCAGAACTCCTTGGATCCCTATATTAAACTTTGTGACCACTAGGCATGTCAGCCATTTTACCATATAACCCATTTTCAGAAGCCGGAGTAACACACTGCTCAGATCTGGTCCTATTAGTTAATTCTCATCATAGCTTCTCCTTCCTAACCTTTTAAGGTGGTGGAGGAGGTGTTAATACCTATGGAGAATAGACACAGTGGTAAACTGCAACAGAAGAACCCAGTGTCTCCGAAGGAAAGCTTTTCACAGATTACTTTCCCTTACACCATCCAACTACACTGCCTGGTTGTTTGAGGGGAAGACAGGGAATGGTGGTATGAAAGCCCTCCTCTGCTCTTACTCTTTCACTTTTCACTTTTGGGTAGGCAAGTAGAGCCCTACAGAGGTTTCTCTTCATCACTCTGTGGATGGAAGTAAAGGAAACTCCCCCAAGCAGAGAATACACCAAGAAATTAATTGCAAGCTACTTTAACACCAGAAACTATTACTGATCTTTTCCAACACTTGGGTTGCAATAACTGCATTTTTTCCAGTTATCCCTAACTTATATTTACAAATCAAATATTTTCCTTTCCGAATAGGAGACATTGCAAATTTCAGTAAGTTTTCCTTACTCTCTAGCACCCCATGCATTCTCTTAACTCTGCACTCTTGGCCTTCTTTCTTCATTTAAGGTAACCCCTTATTGCAAAGAGATCTTTTGCCAGTCTATTAATAAGATTTGTGAGATATGCAAATCCATTTAATGTTCATGTCAAGAAATTATATTGGTTAATCACATTTTGTTTACTTGCCGAACCTACTATTTGGCAGAATGGTCAAGTAATAATTGGCACATTTAAACTTTTTTTAACATTAATATTCACAGTCTATAGCAGTCTAGATATTTTGAAGACAAAACAAACGCTAGATTTCTACCCTGGAAAGGTGTATGACTTAATTTTCCCTAAGAATCTTTGCTTTTAGCAGACTTAGGGGAGCCAGAATCTTATTTGAGATGGCATTTGCCAAACAATTTTCCAGTGCTGGTTTCTGATGAACTCTTTATTTGTCCAAGAGCAGATGGCACAACCAAATAACTGCATTGGTTTCTTTTGCCAGGTGTAGGCCTAGCAAATTTCAGAGCTCTTTACTAGCTTCATTTTCTGTGCATCCTCACTGCTGGCTCTCAACAGGAGAGAGGAGACTGTTATTTCTATCCAACCTTGTGCCAGCAGAGAAATGTCTGCTCTGGTTTACTCACACAGCATTTTTTCAGACAGCTGCCTAATTTTGCATGTCGCTCAGTAGTCTTTTTATCTGCTACTCGCTATAGCTCAGAAAGGAGGAGCTCCAAGAAATGCTGATTTTCCTTAGCAAGACTTATTCTTTCTGAACTAAATCCCCTTAGCCTCTTGAAATTCCTGAAGCCATTTCTTCTCTACTTACTTGCAGGTCAGTCATTCTTGGTCATCTCCTCTATGGAAAAACATTTCTCCCTGTCTTTCAGGAAATAAAGTTATTCTGGGATTCTTGGGGTTAGAAAGCCACATAGCTTTCAGTTTACAACGACAGCCATTTAACTGCTCCAATAAAGCAGGAGAATATTTCATTAAAGGGATTAATTCAGATCTGACATTACAAAGTTATGCCACTGATAAACAGTGACTGAAATCTTGTCCAAGCTCTGGTGACAGTAAGTCAAAATATCTAAGATTGTACATCAAGGCCAGGCAAGACCTTCAAAAAAGGAGACTGTCACAAGTAATTTCACAAAACTATTTATTTAGAAAACACAGGGGCAAGAAAGCAGGTGAGAATGGAGATGAAGCTGACAGTAGAGCTGTTAAATGCTGAACATGCATTCAAATATGATTAAGTGGCAGTATTTGCAGACTCACTGATCAAATGTGTGTTTCAGTTTGCAATTTTGCTCTGTATTAATATTTAATAATAAATTAATATTTAAAGAAAACACCTAGG
>VYZW01019996.1:3933-17730 GCA_013401315.1 Balaeniceps rex
TATAATATATTCTATATAATATATAATTAATATTTTAATATCCATTAAAATTGAAAGAGAAATATAATGTTGAGATACTTAAATATGCTGTGGGGGGTTTTGGCTTTTCTAAAGATGTCCATTGATTTTCTGCAGCTATACATGCATCTCATGGATAATTCTTAAATAAAAATGTTTACTCTAGGTCTTCAGCCATCTTAAGTATAATCTTAAAGTGGTATGTAGAAGCTAGCTGAAGAACTAGGTGAAGAACAGCACTGAATGCTTGAATCTTTAAGGTTCAGCTAACCATAGAAATGTTGCTAAAGCCAACATATTCAGCCTCAGGAATTGTATGGAATTCTCTACAGCTACTAACAAAAACATAAATAAATACTTGCAATGTATTCATAGCACAAATGTGACTTTGTCTATCCAATGTAATTCTTCTTATTTCCATCTGCCCTTACTATAATTCTTCCCTTTTAATAAAGAAGAAAATCACTTTGGGTCTGGCTGAAATAAATATTTATTTTTGAAATCTAAAATAAAAAGGGTTGTTAACTTTAAAAGATCAATATTAAGTCTTCTAAAGACCACAGCTTAGGTCAAGGGAGCTCTTTATTCTTCTCTGTGAGGCACTGGTGAGGCACATCTGGAGTGCTGGGTCCAGTCCTGGGCTCCCCAGTACAAGAGAGACACGGAAATACTGGAGCAGCAAAGAGCCACAAAGATGATTAAGGGACTGGAGCATCTGACAACATTTCACAAACTGAAATACAGGAAATTCCATTTAATATAAGAAAACAACTTCTGCCCAGGGAGTTTGTGGAGTCTCCATCCTCTGAGATATTCAAAACCCGACTGGACAGCAACTGGCTCTAGTTGATCCTGCTTTGAACAGGGGGTTGGAATAGACCATCCACAGAGGCCCCTCCCAACCCCAGTCATTCTGTGATTCTGTGAACAAAAGTTTAATTTGTATTTTTGAGCCCAGATCCTACATCAAGATGCAGCTGTCTAGCCAGGATCAGGACTACAGCATACATATTCTCATTCTGCTACAACCTTCTGCAACTGAACTTACATGCCTGACCAGATATAAAAAAGCCAGATCAACAGAATTTTCAAACATGAGATGAGAGAAAATTATAAAATGGCTAATAATTCCAGTTTCTTTTATTACTTCCTGAGAAAAAAAACATTTACTTTTTTATTTTGGTCACTTCCTCTACTCCCTAAATTTGTCTGTGTTCTAGGAGGAGATATAACTACTTCTTCCCTTTTTCTTACACATTTTGTTATTCAGAGAGCAGTGCTGAAAGAGATTTTGTCCTGAAAGCACTGTGAGCTTTCCTTGGAGAGACACTCAGCCCTATTTGGAGTGAAAGTCAAGTGGTTTAACTGTAGTATCACAGACTCAGAAGAGCTTTGTGAAGTCTCAAGGACCATTACAAATGGCCAGGGTTAACAGTGTGACATATATCTCTTAGGTCTGTTGTGGCTTAATTGAAACCATAGGACAAGTCAGACATCCAAGAATGGGATCTGTATGTACCACCAGGTCTCATGTCTGATAGAGTGTGTAAGTACTAGTGCTTTCATACAAAATCAGAGGTGTATGGAAATGCCACTTCTGCAACCATTGACCTTGTCTTAGAGTGGGCTACTTACAACCTTCATTTAAAGGAGTCTAGCTGGCACCCCCACCTCCCAAAAAAAGACAAAGAGCCTTTTGTCCTTTTGCCTTGAAGATGAAACACAGTGCACTACTTCTTTTCTCCGCTAGCTCAGAGCTTAGCCCACATATCCAAATAATCAAGGGCAATATGAGGGTACCACTTAAATGTAACTGAAATCAATTAGGGCTTGGATGTGGTGTAAAACAGGCTGTTGTGACAGAAGTTATTAATCCTCACATTTTACTTAGGCACCCAAACTTAGCCTTTGTCTTCTTATGAATCCAGCATTCAATAAGGAAGATAACAATATAGAAGTAAGGATTACTCCTACTGCTTTATTATAGTAATATGTGACAGCGTTGCATCCACAATATTCTTTCCAGATGTACTCATGAGCATGTTTATAAATGTTGGTTTAGGAGTAACTTTTCAAATATTTAAGCAGATGGAGCATCTGCTTCTATCAAGTCTATAAAGAGGGTGGGGTGTTAATAAAGACTTTGTTATTGGCACAGCAAATGTGAGAAAGATTACTGTTGCTTGTAAAAGCAGTAAACACTGCAAGAGGTGCAGTCTGCATACAGATGGTGAAACCTTTACAAAGGTCTCTGCCTCTCTCATCATTAAACTGTATTAGCAGCCTAGCAAAACGGGAGCTCTCTATTAAAGAGACAGAAGCAAGGCAGGGTAAAATGCTGGAAGAAAAGCCACATGGCAGTAATCATGGTGAATAACTCTAGCTGTAGAATTTCATTAAATGAAATTAACTTTACAGTCACAATAAAATTGGAAATAGTAAAGGTTATGTTCTTTCTGGAGAGAAAAACCTAGTTGTTTCAAGTTTAGAGGGAATCACGTAGGCATTTGAAAGTGTCTGCAAATGTACTATTAAGCCCTGAAGTTCAGCTACAGTGAACCATGAAAGAGGAGTAGAAATCTACATATAGGTGTAATGTAAGGTGTAATCGTATTAAAATTATATGAGACCTATGAATCCACATGGGGGTGTGCATGTGCACAGCTGCAAGTCCCAGGAAGGGAAGCTTCAAGGACGTCAGTCTTTATTGCTATGGAATGCGACATGTATTAGTTTACTATTCCTCTTATATTGTTAGCTTGCTATTCACTTTGCCACTGTTGCCCTCTCCTGCATTAAATGTAATGATTGCAATGAGAATATTGCCAACACTTCTCTTGTCTCCTTGCAGCCCCAACAATTGCAATCTCTTATGTGAACTGCTATTTAATCGCAGTGCTTTCTCTCCTCACAGAGAGTTGTGTTCAGCATATTTTTAGAATTCCTAATAAAAAATTATCACCCTCAAAGGCTTAGACATCTAAATTGGGACAGCAGTGGTTTCTGGATTCCACCCCCAGCCCTGTTGTGCTGTTCAGAAAAATAGCATGAGATTGTTGTTCTCGAAATACATAAGATACAGCATGGTGATTTTGGTGTTCATTTGAATATTCACCAAAATGTTGTTATTAATATTAGTATGATTTGCATAGCAATAACAATTAGTTTTGAGTGACTTCTCTCCTCAGGACAAAGTATTCTGTTTACATCTGAAACATACATACAAGGGGAAAAAGAGGTTTTGGTTATGAGGGGAGAAGGATTGGGAGCATTTGCCAGTCAGAGTTCTTATTTATAAACACTCTGATTTCTACATCTAAAACAATGAATAAAATAATCAATCAAGGTTGTAACACCATTTGAGTTACCTGTAATTCTGGTGGCATTCCGTACAGAGCAGTTCCTCAAAGCAAAGGACTGAGTCTCTCCAGGAGCTTCACGTTAAAGCGTGTGTATATATAGCTGTATGTGTGTGTGTATATATATATTTTTTTTTTTATACACATACATGTGAAGCCTGCCAACAATCAAAAAATATCCTGCAAGTTGATGATGGTATGCTGCCTGGGGGTGACTATTCTGTCATTTAATTTAACCTTGTTCAGCTGCTACTTTAACCCCTATTATACCCTAACACTGCTTTTGGTTTTTCCCTGCTAGTATGTTGTTGTGGTTTAACCCGGCAGGCAGCTAAACACCACACAGCCGTTCGCTCACTCCCCCCTGCCCCCACTGGGATGGGGGAGAGAATCAGAAAAAAAAAGTAAAATTCATGAGTTGAGACAAAGAGAGTTTAACAGGACAGAAAAGGAATGGAAAATAATAATAATAATAATAATAATAATAATAATAATAATAATAATAATAGAATATACAAAACAAGTGATGCACAACGCAATTGCTCACCACTCCCTGACCGATGCCCAGCCAGTTTCTGAGCAGTGGTCGCTGCCCCCCAGCCAACTCCCCCCAGTTTATACCGAGCATGACGTCATATGGTATGGAATAGCCCTTTGGTCAGTTTGGGACAGCAGTCCTGGCAGTGCCCCCTCCCAGCTTCTTGTGCATCTGGCAGGGCACTAGAAGCTGAAAAGTCCTTGACTAGTGTAAGCACTACTTAGCAACAACTAAAACATCAGTGTGTTATCAGCATTACTCTTATCCTAAATCCAAAACACAGCACTATGCCAGCTACTAGGAAGAAAATTAACTCTATCCCAGCTGAAACCAGGACATACATGACCACCTTTTTCCTAGCCTAATAGAATCAAAATGGAAAGAATAACATTAAATTTGTTTTTATGCATAGTTACAACTTTTCTACAAAATGACTTATCACCATAATTAGCTTTACAGTACTAACCCAGTAACTGCTAATGTCTGTTGACGGGAAATACCGCTTTCCAGATTTCAACCACAGGATCCAGAGATCCAGGCTGTATTTTTTGCCATGCTAGGTTTCTTTTTGTGCTGAGCAGACTTTTTTTGTGATTTTGGATGTTGGGCATTTTTTTTGTTGGCAATATCCAACAGCACATTTTGCTTAACAACAAAGGAGAACATACAAGTATATTTACCTAGGGTGAGTATCTCACTGAAATTCACTATGTACAACCTAGAAGTGTTTATTTAAAGCAGATTTACATACAGTTTGGATTTATTCTTCAAGATCTCAGAATTTAACAGCATACCTCCAGAATCAAAAGAATATCTGTACCTTGTGTGTAGATTAGCAATATTTTCAGAAACATCCTATAGTTTGAGATATTCAACTATTTGACTGGAGTGCATGATATTATCAACAAATACGAGTTAGTCCTGTGACAAGGAAAGTAATACTTTCTTTTCAAAGTCTCAGTCCTCAGGACTTAACTGGGGAAAAATGTTGATGTCTAATAAAACAGCAGAACAAGAAAAGTTCATGGTAGAAGAGAAGTAATTCATATTTCATCTAAATTTTTGCTCCAGAGAATATTATTTTATTAACTCTGATGTTTCAGATATTCTTTTAAATCTTTAAAACTTTATACTTTTACGAACATAAAAATATATTTTAATCATGTTGTCAGTAGCATTTTTTTCTTAAACCAGTCTTCTACATTGAAAAGCTCATAGAAGAACACATTGAAAATGTTCTAAGAAATTTTCCAAGCAGCTAAAACTACTCTCAAAATGTAACCATGGGTCTTCAGTTCAGGGAAGAACAACAATACATATCCACAGAACGAACAAGTACTTCAGCTGATATGTCATTCCAGTGACAGTACTCCAGCACTAATTTTACTTTCATATCTCCTTCATATGACTCAAAATGATCAGGATTCAAGTGAATATATATGGTTAAATACTTAACAGTCCCCTCTCCCCTATTCCTACCTGCCCTGCTCTCCTTACTTTTTTCCATATCCCCTCCCAAATGATTTCTTCCCTCCCTCTAAATCGACATCGTGTACACCCTTATAATATCACTCCCATCTCCTGTTTATCTTCAAACCCCAAAACACTGGAACTCCTGTAAAAATTTTTTTGCACTGTGTTCATTCTTTTGGGCTACTGAGCTACTATTTTCTCTTGAATATTAAAAACTCTTCTAATCTTGAAGATTTGTATTATGAATTCTTTGGGTCAGGAATTATCTCTTATTCTATGATTATACCTATAACAAGGTAATTTCATATTGATACAGTCTTTGTACACTACCAAAATAAAATTAATAAATTGGTGACATTTTAAGATACTATTTTTAAGCCTTGTTATGCCATAGAACGGGTGCTACACTTTTTTTCCCTTCACTTATGGCTTCAGAATCTGCACTCTCTTTATAACCAAAAACTGAGACTGGAATTTAGGTATTTCGTATCCTGTATGGGGACGGCCTTTTCAATTATTCATATGATAACACCGTCTTTCTCTTAGCACACTGTTGCTATGAACCTTTCACTTTGTCATAAATAGCACAAAATGAGCATAACAATACATTCCATTCTGCTGGGTTTAGTTATTATTAAGCAAGGGATTGTTGACTGGTCTCCCTTGCCTCCCCTTCTCAGAATGAACAATCACAGAAAAGGTAATCTTTTCCCAGGCAATCAGTTTTATTATTCTCAAATAGATTAACTGGGAGAAGGACTCAGTAAAACAAGCTGTGACACTGATTATGGAACAGAAAGGCTTGAAAGATTCCTGAGAGCCATGGCCAAATATGAAAATGTATATGAAGTAAAAATGAGGATAAGCCAAAAAATATTTTAAGGATGAGTAAGGGAAACACCAAAGGGGCACACACAAGCAAGCCAAAATCTGAATGTGAGGACAGTGAAACCATAAAGAGAATGACATCACGCCACTCTCCACTACATCAGCAGTTTGCTAAATTTTTTCATTCTTTTTGCGCTAGTATGGTCTCAGGTAGATTTCACATAGGAATCCGTGTGTTTCAGAGGAAACTGAGGGGAGTATGTGTGGGGGAATACATACTACATTCTTAAACCACAATGGAAAACCAGTAGGACTGGGAAGCCTTTAGACAGAACACAAGAAACAAGAATAGCTTTAAGGAGACAATGTTTCCTTTGGGTTAAGAAAGTTCTTCATTCATTGTAAAAGCAAGTGACCTTTCTTATTACTGTGAATTTGTGGATGAGCAGTGTGGTGATAGGGAATCATCAGACAGGCAGGTGGTCTTGGTGACTTGCAGTGCTATTTTAAAAGTTTATGCACAGATTGTCAGCATAAGTGATGCCCCTGAAAGGATAACTGGCTTAGAAAGCATGAGGATCATCAGAAGCTCCGTATATTACATAAGTTAATTAGCATCTTGTTATAAAGAAGCTCTTCATTACACTTTTTTTATGTGGGTCATAAAAATAGAGTATGAAGATATGTAAAATCTGTGACAACCCCTGGGAGATGCAGTCATGCAGTGACCCTAATTATTACAGTAGTCTGTATATATACACATATATAATATATATGCGTGTATATATATAATATATACTATAATAATATATAACTATTATAGTAGGCAAGCCACACTATAAAGCAATGGTGAAGAAGATGGGAGGCAATAGTATACCTTACATAGCAACTCTGTCATCCAGACTTCTTAGAAGACAATAAAGCTGGTGGGCTGCCTCAGCTGCCTGAAGCTCCATCTCCTCACTAGTGTCCCATGCAGATTTATTTGGACATTCATGGGCAGTTTGCCAAAGGGAACTTTGGGGAACCCTCCTAAAACACCAGCCTCCAAGAGGTCCCTTCAGAGTTGTTGGGTCTCCTTATTTCCAGTCACCACAGCAATGATGGCAACTGGGGAACATCACAACCATGCAAATTCAGTGACCATCTATTTTTTCTCAGACAGTCATCTTGCATCACTTCCATGCACAAAAGCTAGAGTAATACGGTAGAAGACACTATAAACAGGTGGAAAAAAAGGGGTAACTCACTGAGGTGAAGAACAAACTCACAGCAGAAGCATTTACAAAACGTAATAGAAAATTTAAAGTGAAACTTACCATCACAAGTCCACTCATCTGGCTTTGATATCTGGTTGCTGAGCAACATGTTCATCCGTAACAATCACTGAGCTTGATTAAATATGGTTTGTCTCTTTGCTGGAGGTGATATAAAGATTTCTCAGTCTGTAATCAAGAGACAGTCAAACTTTGAAAAATACACAATAAACCAGCAGGCTGCACCTGAAGTCCAATTTACTTCATACTCTCTGACAATAATCTCTATAGCCAAGTGCTAGAAGTTTGGTCAATCTTACTTCCTTACTTCATGCTTTGCAACTCAATTATGTTATATAGGGAAATGATAATTATAGCACTTGAGAAGCACTTTTTATTTCCAAAGCTCTATTCAAAAGCAAATTACTAAAAAGTGATATAGCTTGACCCCTCTGGCTGTATATCCTGGCAGGGCTACACTCAAGGGGCAATTCTGGGAGGTTAGCAGCCCTCACAGTCTGTCCTGAACTGTGCCACAGATTTCCTGAATGAGTCTTGTGAGATAACTTAGGTGCAAATTTTGCTGATCTTAGTCACACTCAGTCTAAACAAATAACTTACAATTACTTCATTAGGATTTCATTAGTGCAGCTGACTAACACTGTACTCTGTGAATAGCCTTAATGAGGGATCCTTATGGTGAAGAGAGTAAAAGAGCAATAATAAATAGACAAACTGAAAGAACAAAAAAATTTTCATTGGACATTAATATATTTTTTACTTCAAATGAGTAGCGAACAGAAAAATATATTTTTCAAGATTCTTCAGCCTGAAAGTATTTCTTTAAAACCTTGAAGCATTCGCAGAGCTAGTTCCATAGTCATTAACTGTGGAAAACCCTCTGCATGTTATCTTCCTATAACACAAAAATGGAACACACATAATAATTAGGGTACAGATAGAAAAGATTTAATGTTAGCTGCATGGTCTGGCCTCTTGCTTACTGTTTGCAAGCTACATACAGTACAGGAAGAGATTTATCTGTTATCTGTATCTGTAAGTCAAACCAATGAGTAATGTTCGTTTGTCCTCACTAGTGGAAAGAAAACACAGTATCTATACATATTCTCAAAAACACTTTGATGTTTAAACTATCAACAAAACTCTTTTTTCTTTCCGTATGTTAAGTGCCTTAGAGTATTTCTAACATCGAGGAAAGTCTACAAAATTGTGGGACCCCTTGTACTCTTTTTGAAGATTGGGAAAGGCCTCTTTCTAAGAGAAATAATGTATTGTCAGTTATTCCTATGAAAATAGCAAAGCCCTCTTGTAGGTGGGCTATAAAGGTAAAATTTCTAGCAGCACTGGCCAGTCCAACATGTCTGATAATATTTTCAATAAATTAATATATAGGTTTTTTTAATTTTGAGAAGTTTAAAGGTACACTTGATCAGCCTGATGTTTTTTATTTATGCTAAGATACTCTCCAATGCAAGACCCTTCATTGCATTTTTAGTTGTCCTTCTGGAAACTGTGTAAAAAATGTGGGAAAAATCAGTGTGACTGTTATACCTCTCTTTATGATTATTATTCTGCTGTTTGTTATGAAAGAATAATAGGTTAACTCAGAACTGGATGAGTTCGTATTTCTGGACAAAGTCAGAAGATGGCTTTAGGTAACACCCATTATCAAAATGTACAGCATAGCTTTCAGACCTTGCACATTGTACCTCTGAATATACCTCCACACCCATAGAAAAGTGTGTGAAGAAAAGATCAGAAAAGATAACTTCTGAAAAACTCAGCTCCTACAAATATTAGAAAGAGACTATCTCTGGAGAAAAGCAGACTACTTTGCCATCCTGACTGTTGCAATGTGTCCTGGTTTCAGCTGGGTTAGAGTTACTTTTCTTCCTAGTAGCTGGCATAGTGCTGTGTTTTGGATTTAGTAGGAGAAGAATGCTGATAACACACTGATGTTTTAGTTGTTGCTAAGTAGTGCTTAGGCTAGTCAAGGACTTTCTTTTTCAGCTTCCCATGCTCTCTGCCAGGTGCACAAGAAGTTGGGAGGGGGCACAGCCCAAGATAGTTGATCCAAATTGACCAAAGGGCTATTCCATACCATATGACGTCATGCTCAGTATATAAACCGAGGGGAGTTAGCCGGGGGGCAGCGATTGCTGCTCGGGGACTGGCTGGGTGTCGGTCGGCGGGTGGTGAGCGGTTGCATCACTTGTTTTCTTTTCCCTGGGTTTTGTTTGTCTCTCTCATTCTCCTTTTCATTACAATTATTATTATTATTATTACTATTATTATTATTTTATTTCAATTATTAAACTGTTCTTATCTCAACCCATGGGTTTTCTTACTCTTGCCCTTCCGATTCTCTTCCCCATCCCACCGGGGGTGGGGAGGGTGAGCCAGCGGCTGCGTGGTGCTTAGTTGCCGACTGGGGCTAAACCACGACAAAATATCTAGAATAAATCAGACCAATCTGGAAAATAATTTTAAGATATATGAAGTCTTTTAGTCATTTTACCCCTTTTCTGTCCAGTTCCTATGTTCTTAGAGGAAAAGAAATTCTTATTTAAGAGCAATTTGTCCTGTACTACTGCAAGAATCTAGCAAGCAAATCTTCCTTCTGAAGGGAGATTTCTGACTGTCACTAAAGCAGATAGGGTTTTCTGAAAAAAACATGACCAGCAAAGAAGGTCACAGTCTAATGGAGACCCAGACTTTGGATGGTGTGAACAAAACTGTGGGTTTTCACCCTAAAGTAAGTGAAGGAAGAACCTGTGAAAAGCTGAATGATATTTAACAAGACAAGTTTAAACTAGTCACAGAAGTCATAGAAGTGGTTGTTAGATCCTGCTTTGGACAAGCACAAAAACAATGCGGCAGGACAGTGAAGAATCATGCCCTCCCTCTGGACGTATGTGGAAGAAAGACCTTGAATCATGAAACATAAGATGCAAAGTACTCAAAGGACCAAATGAGCCTAGTAGCAGCTTGCACTACACCAGTGAAGCTAATGTTACCACTCATTGGTACTCTGGAGTTGATACTCCTGTAGTCCTCCTTTTGCTGCCATTGGTATGTTCATATTGTAACAATTTCCACTTTGCTGATGCTCCATTATTAGAACTGTAGAATCATAGAACAGCCCAGCTTGGAAGGGACCTCGAAAGATCATCTTGTCCCACCTTTCATGGGAAAGGGAGCTTAGATGAGATTATCTAGTACCCATGCTGACCAATCACATCTTGAAAGCTCCAGTGATGGGGACTCTACACTCTTCCAGTGATTGTTCTCACTGTAAATGAATTCTTTCTTATATCAAGATGAAACCTTTATCCCATGCAACTTGTACCCACTGATCCTTGTCTTCTCCCTGTGGCTCCTTTTGAAGAGAGAGTCTCCATCTTCCTTTTAGCCACCCTTTAAGTACTGGAACACTGTAATGAGGTCCCTGTGAGCCTTTTCTTCTCCAAGGAGAAAAGACCTCACTCCTTCAATCTTTCCCCAAAAGGCAGGTTCTCCAGCCCTTTGATCATCTTCTTGGCCCTTCTTTGGACCCTTTCTACTCTGTCTGCATCATTCTTGAATTGTGGAGACTAGAACTGGACACAATACTCCAGGTGCAGCCTGACAAGCGCTTAGTAGAGTGGGGTGATCACACTTCTATCTCAGCTAATAATGCCAATGGGGATGCAGCCCAGGATCCAATTTGCCTTTGCTGCTGCAGCTGCACACTGATGACTCATGTGCAGCTTGTTGTCCACCAGGACTCCCAGGTCCCTTTCAGCAAGGCTGCTTCCCACACAGATCCTAACCTGTACTAAGCCACCCAGTAATTTTGTCTCAGATGCAGGACTTTGCACTTCTCTTTGTTAATCTTCGTACTGTTCTTGTTAGCCCACTCTTCCAGCCTGTCCAGGTCTCTCTGTAAGGTGGCTTTCCCTTCTGATGCGTCCACCTCACCACCCAGTTTGGTGTCATCAGCAAACTTACTGATGCTGCTTTCAATTCCATCATCCAGATAATTTATGAAGATGTTGAACACTGGTCACCATGACATGTTAGCCAGTTTCCTACCCATCTTGCAGACCACCCATCCAGTCTGTATCTTGCCAGTTTGTCTAGGAGAAGTTTTATACTTCTAGGACAAGTATTACAATTTTATAAATCTCAGCTTTATCGCATACTGCCAAGGCTAATGGTTGCACTCATAACTAAAGTGAACTTAAAAAACTAATTGCTATTTGAAGCTGTCATTGAGATTTGCCCCTATAGTTTTCCAAGTGAGGTAGTGCATTTTTTTTTTCTCCCTGGAGAATTTTTTCAAATGCAGGAAAGGCACACACACATCTTAGTTTGCCATATGCTTTAATGTTCACTAAGATTAGTTTGGAACAAAAACTGGCTAGAAAACACAATTTCTAGTGTGTCTGCAGAGTAATATCCCTGCTTGTAATGAATGAAATCTAATCTTTTCAATCAGTTTACACTCTGTTCCTCGGTATGACACATATGGTAAACTGATGTAGCCTTAAATAAATACCAGTAGTAATAATAAGGGAAAAAGATCCATAGGAGAAGAGACACATTATAGCACGGTTCTGCCTCGCTGTTAATTTGAGATGCTGATAAAGCATTAGGCACTGGTGTAAATAAACCATGTGACTAGCCAGTCAGAGAAGGAAGATTTGGGCATAATGGCAACTGAATATTACAGAGATGAAGTGCAAACCAAGTTCACATCCAGAGCCAAAGTGAATATAAACTCATAGCAAAGTCTCTTGAGCAGTAATGTCATTGTTAACTAATGCCTTAGAAAAAGTTGTGCTTGCATAGATCTCTTCAGTTCCTGGGTGCATTAAGCACGATCCGTTTGGAATCTTTGTTTCTTCCATACTGCACTGCAGTTTAGACAAAATTAAACACATACTATGCAGAGGTAGATACTGTTGTGTGATGCCATTAGCACAATTTGGATTCTAGTCTCATAAGTGTCCTTACAGAACTTGTTATTTTCTTATTCTTAGATGTTCAATAAACTACATGTTAGACCACTTTAGAAATATAAGGTTATATTTGATGATACACTGCTCAAAATACAATATTTTCACATGAGAAGTTAGTTTATAAAGATGCTTTGATGGCACAGCTCTGTGTCAAACACTTAGACTGTGGTTTCTAAATTTGCACTTCAGAAAAAAAATTGTTGGAGCCTTGTTTTCAGATAGTTGGTAAGCTTAAAGTGTGTATTAAAATAGGCATGACTTGGAGTATTACCCTGCAGTGGTTTTCCCTACAAAAGAAGTTAGACATATTAGAAGTATAATTTAAAATGATCCAGAAAACTTGGAAGTAGTTCGAAGTAGTTAATTTAAACATCCATTGTCTGACAAATTAGCCATAAAAACTTTCAAAAGAAAAAACATTTGGAGAAATTAATATCTAGAAAAATCATTGCTCTGGTCTTCTGTGAGTAGCAGTATGCGATATCATCCAGGTTTTATATTTGATTTCTAAATTCCATTGCAAGTCCTACATACATAGATGTCCAAAGAGATTTCTAACTGTAGATAAAAAGCACAATGATGTTCAAACTCATGGAAAATCTTGAACACAGGAGATGTTCTCCAGACTTATAGTAAATTCTTAATTCCACCCCTCCAATCCAATCTTAGCTGTAAAATGCAGCTTAACTTCTCATGACTGTTATTTTGTGCTCAGACTAAGCAGTTAAAACATAAAGGAAAACAGCCACAAGACACTGAATGAAAAGCGTATGGGAGCCTGAGTATATTAAGTACACCTAACACTTACTTCAAAATAAAACTTTTTTTTTTTCTGTCGACCTAGTAATTTAAATACAAGATCCCTTGGATCCAGATTAGGTTCTGCAACAAGAAATACTTATGTGATGATAAATTCTAAAGAACACTGATACTTTTGGATAACCACAAGTAGATGTGGGCTACTGTTGAACTACATCCTAAGTTCAATAAACATCTTAATTTAAGCATGTTCAAAATTGGATGTCTGCTAGAAATACAACACAGCAGAGACGAAACAGTCTAGGAGGTTCCAGGAGTGTGTGGAAGATAACTTCCTGACACAGCTGGTCAGTGAGTCTACCAGGGGAGGTGCCTCACTTGACCTACTGTTTACAAACAGACAAGGACTGGTGGGAGATGTGGTGGTTGGAGGGTGTCTTGGGCTTAGCGACCATGATATGATAAGAGTTCTCAATTCTTGGCGAAGTAAGGAGGGGTGTCAACAAAACCACTACCATGGACTTCTGGAGGGCAGACTTTGG
>VYZW01019997.1:3563-16110 GCA_013401315.1 Balaeniceps rex
ACTAAGAGAAAGTGGAAGAAATTACTGCCATGCCTCAGGGTTTTTTAGTAATTTATCCACATGGTTCAGTTTCACCTACTAAATACCTTATTTTAACAGAAACAAAGTCCTTGGGAATCCTTCAGAGAGTGCATGAGGTTTCAGGAAAGGAAAGCCTTTCCACCTATTATCTCGCACTTCTTTCTCTTGCATTCTCTTCAATGTTTCTCTTCTTTTATATGTCCTTTTTACTCCATCTAGCGTGTGCAACCTTACTGGTTCTAAGGCCTTACCTACCCTCAGAGCCCTCTTAATAAGACTACATAACCACAGTTGAGGCTGTTCTTGGAACTTGTTCACTAAGCAAAACACTTATGCACTCTGAATTTCACTGCTTCGTGGGGTGGTTCTCATGCCATGTGGTCAATTTGAATGCTTTTCTTAAAAACCATAGTAACTGTGGAACAGACTAAACTTGAGCAACCATTTTATTTCAACAACAATTTAATTTCCATTATTTACCTTCATTTGAGCGAAAGCAAGGAGTTGGAGTCAATGGCCTGTGGTTCCTTCCAACCTGGATTGTTACATGGTTCTACAATTGGCAGGGGGTAACCTTGCATAGTCAGGGGCAGAATCGGTTAGTAGGGCATGGTGGTCTGCTGAGTCAGCATAGCTGCAGGCAGAAAGGGACATTCTTAAATACACTCAAATATTTCAGTAAATTTCAGAACAGGTTTATAAATATGATGCTACTGATTAGTTGCAGTTGCAAAGTTACAGCAGTTGTTTCATTAAATACAATCTCTTGCTGCAGTGGAATTTGATAGTAGTTTTTACTATACATTTAGTCTGTGAAACTCCTTTTGGCTATGCTTTAGTGTTTGTTATGTATTATCATAAAGCTATCTTTTTGTTGCTATTATTTTCCCTAGGGACATTGTTTGAAGATAAAGGAGATAAACATGCCAAAAAAGGAATTTGTATTTGGGAATGTATTGAAAAAATGCACAAAAGGAGCCCTATTTTCTTCAATTACCTCTATGCCCCTGCTGAAATAGAGGTATGATTTTAAGAAAAACAGGTGGTTTGTTATTTTGTGTGATTCGTTGAGTACATTTTGGNTCTCAGTCGTCTTAGTTACGAAAATGTCATTTAAAGGGCCAAAGTCTGGAATGTGTGTATATGCATCCCGCTGAAGTAAATGAGGATCTTTGTTTGATTTAATTTAATTATATGAATGATTATAGAAATGATCTTAAAGTTTGCACAGATTGTTTAAAAAAAACCATTACATACTGCAAACCACAGTTATGGGGAAATGAGTTTAGAGTTGTAATGGGATACATTTCATAACGATCTGATTGAATCACATTGTCTGTATCACTGTCTCATATGATAATGTTTGTCCACTAGATTGGACTGTCTTGAATAATTATATAAAGTTCACAATACACTTGCCATTATAGAATTCTGCAATAGCCAGGGAAGAAGGAGTCAAGATATCTCAGGAACTGCAAGAAAAGGGTGCTGTTCTTACTGTAGTTCTGGAGACAAGACTGTTTTAAGATGTTCCTGCCATCCACAGGTGTTCATTCCTGTGCTGCTCTCTGCTGCTTTGGCAATGAGCTTCACCTTGATAAATCATTTGTTTGCATGTCTGTCCACTGCTGATAACCAGAAAACATAATGACGAGACAGTCTCCCCTGTCTCGGAGGCCATGGTGCCACAGATATTTTTGTTGGTGTTTGTTGGTTTTCCTTTTTCCTCAAATTGTTTCACCACATTGTATCTTAGCATACATAGCACTTTGCACTCAAATCTGCTATATAAACTGACCTCATTTTAAAAAAAGAAATCCAATCATAATTGCAGTCAACAGTGCAGCCCCCTTCAACCCCTCCACACACACACACCACACGCACACCACACACACTTAAACGTGCCTAATAAAGTGATGGTGCAAAAGGGAGGAGGGAGAAAACAAGAGGGTAACATTCAGTAGAAAGAAAGTGCTTCAGCTGTCTGTTTTAGAGAAACATCTGTTTTCTCTGTAGAACCATCACTGTGATGACTATGGAGCTTGATGGGCTGCTTGTTCACTGTGTGTTCTATCCATTTTGCTGTAAGCAGTAGCCTGATTAGTAAGCAATCAGGAGTAGCTTTCAATATTTTGATAGTGTTTTCTTTCTCTTTTTTAGAAGAAACTATTTTTCCTCATATGAAATGGCGTCATAGTAGCAGAATTAGTCATAGTAGCAGAATTAGTCATAATAGCAGAATTAGTCATTATGACTGAGTATCACTCTTCAGACTTTAAAATTGCCCGTTCACCTGAAGCAGTAATTCCCTTCAAGTAAGGTGCATGCAAACTGAAAGTCTTACCTTATTTTTCAAAAGAAAAAAAAAAATTAATACAAAGTGATCTGTTTTAAACTACTCTGGAAGATCTACAGTCTCTGGCTGCCTACTTTATATTACTGTGGTTTTTCCGAGTGGCACGTCCACCTACATTATACAGCCTGTCTCCTTTCTCTGATGGTAAAGAGTCTTGGATTTTCCGTTGAGAAAAATTGAAGGGTGATTGTTATCGAGTGCCTTTTGTATCTTTAACAGGAGGCACAAAGACTGTGAGGGTACTACATGTGCTGAATTAGAGGTCTTGGTAGGCACCTGGTTTAGTAGAAGGATAAAAATGAGCAGTGTATTCCCAAAGCTAGTATTAGTTTTAGGTTTTGATCTGACTGAGCCAAGATCTGGCTGTGGAAATTATCAAACTACAGCACTACTCACGCAGTGCAATATGCTGTTCAATTTAGAATAATCTAGAAAATACAAGTATTGTAAGTCTGAAACTCAAAGACTTCCTTTCTGTCATTATAATAAAACTTTGTTTCAAATAGGCACTGAAACCAAATGTAAATATGTCCAGCCTCAAAAAGTGGGATTATTATGTAGAAGAGATTTTGGCTACAGGCCCTTCCTATGATTGGACCACGGTAACTGCAAAATGCAGTGTTTCGGAGGAAACTGACCAAACGGATGGTTCACTCTCTCAGACTAAGAGGAAAATAGTATGGCCATGTTATGATGATGTTAAAAAAATACAACCTGATGCCATCAGCAGCCTTTTAAATGTAAGTACACATGTTACACAGAAAAATAAGTTCTCTTATGCTCATGAAATTAAGATTTACTTTTTATTTAAGTTATTGCCTTATAGATATACTGTTATTAAAAGTATCATGATAGATGTCAAAACAGGTGTTCAGTAGAACTGACTGATTGATCCTGAGAAGTGATGGTTGGTCTGGGAATCAATCAGACTTCCTGCAAAGCTTGTTCTGAATGAAAACTTTTCTGGGAGTACACTTTAATAGTAGTTAATAACTATGAAAAAGCCAATCATTTTTTTCACTGTCTTTTTTAAATAATAGGCAGGTAGCTTAATAATTTTTTAGGTTGCCTTTTATAAGAAATGCAGGAACTGTTATTTTAATTTGGGCAAACGTTGAATCTAACTTTCTTGTCCTCTTTCTACTCAGTTTAAAGGAGGTGTGTGGTAAAATGACAAAGGCCCAGTTTTCCATACAGGTCAGAAAACAGAATCTGACACTTGTTGATTTTTAACAAGTGGGAGGCAGATACACAAACATAAACTAAACATCTTGGCCCAAATTTCTCAAAAAAGCTTTCCATGATTGCTTTTAGTTTATTCATGTTTACTAGCACCAAACTGGTAAATTTAGATTCTTCGGAATATTTTGGTACTTGAAATAGATGCTCGACTTTGGCTTTTTCTTGTTTGAGCTCATGTAAGCTGCTTAGGTTTTGTCCTTTCTTCATTAGAAGATGACAAAGGATCCCATTATCATGATGATAGTTGTAGTTATTTTGAATAATTTAACATCTGTATTTTCTTATATTTTTTTGGTTGATTATAATTAATTAACAGTCCTAATTTTTAGTTTATCATCTTAATTGATAGTGCAGGAAAATGACAAGGGCATTCTTCGCTTCCTGGAGCTATTGTTTCAAGCCACATGCATATTCAGATACACATGACTATGTAGAGTTTTTTATTTTGAAAACTATTTGCAGACTTTACCTTATATTAAAGCTGGGATTATGGAGCCTAATATTGAAGTGCTTGAAAAATTGGGATATGCTGTGGGTCCCTGAACTCTCCTGAATCAAAGATGATTTTTAGCAAAGTCTTAAGGCAGGAAGTTTCTGAATGGATTTGAGTCCTTGAGGATAGACTTGCTTTTGCTAGAGAGCTAGCTTTATTCTGGCACATTCCTCAAATTTCTTTTGGTCCATTCCTTCCAATCATAATTGATCAAACACAGGAACAATGCCCAGTTAAAAAAAAAATTATAAAATAATCACTTGTAAAACTCCCCTTGACTCAAAATAAGATAGTCAGAACTTCTCAGAGCTTATAACTTCACAAATGAAAGAGCAGTCTCTCAGCAGGAGTCATATCAGGGATTCTTCAGCAAAAAAACAGAGAGCTTTCGTATCAGGTAACTAAAGGCCAGAAGTACATCAGGAACATAGCAACAATGTTCTTCTGCATTTCTTCCTGGGGTGGATGCCAAACTATCCATATCCACAACTGTGAGAAACAGTCATATAACAGAGAAATTAGCCACATTATATTCTAAAGATACGTGGGTCAGGTTTATAGAGTTTAAATGTTATTTGTGAATTAGATTATAGTAATAAAAGATAGCCACGGAGAGGAACATTCGGAAAACTTTGAAGAGGTTGTATAAAGGTTACAAAAATATTCTTCTAAGTTTAAAAAGCAAAGTGAACTTTCTTTTAAAACAAGTTGTTAATTTAGGGCTATTGCTGATGTAGGAGAAAGACCTCTCTTTAACCATAAATCCATTGAGAATGTGTTGGTATCCAAAAAATGTTTGAATTGAGACCATATTTAGCAAAGGTAAATTACTAGGGAAGATTGATTCTCCCTTAGTTTATAATGATAAGCCCAAATTTGTTTGTTCTAAAGATATTTTCAGTTGAAAACTAGATAGTGTTCTTCAGGATGTAAAGCTGAAACAGAGAAGTTATTGAGTGTCTTAATTCAAAATTTTCCTTGGTAGAATGTGGTGCTCTTCTATTAAGAGCAAAAGGTGTAATTTTTTAGCAGTAAATGTTCTAATTTGTTTTGGGTACATAACTGTCCACCTCTAACCAGATGTGTGTGATGGCTCTACGGTTTGCATAAATCCTTGTGGTTTTGAGTTGTAGGAAGTTAACCAGTCTGCATATTTCATTCATTTAGTCCTAAATGAAGCCTTTTAAAGATTGCAGATGATAAAATGCATTTTAAAATACAGATTTCTGTATAAAGCTTCTCAATTCACTTCTACCACATCAGAGGCAGCCAAAAAATATGAGCTAGGTTGTTCAAATCTTAAATTCTCAAAAGTGTACTTTGGAGACATAAATGTTCAAAAGCAGATACAAACACAAGTACTTCCTTTTAAGACCATTTTCTGATGGCCTTTCTGCGTGACAGAAATCAGAAACAAGGTACCCATAGTAAGAGTAGCTACCCATCTATTTTTTAAAGAAAATGAAAGGTAATTGTGAAACAGCACACCTGTGTCTCTATTTTCTCTATCAGAGATTAGTTGCAAATAGTTTTAAAAGAATTTCTCCATTTAAAAAAGGTAGATTTCCCCATGAAACTCAAAACCAACTCATTTGACAGGAATTTTGAGGTTCCTGCTGCTTTTTTTTTTTTGGTAAGCACTTGCTTTCCTTGCTTGTAAAATTCAATAAGATAATGCCACAGTGTAGCACATCCAAGATCCATGTCTTCAGTACAGGCTGAAGTTCTGGGTTAAATGTTTCCCATAAAGACTAGCTCTTCAAATGATCCTTTGACATGAGTATGTTGTGATACATGATAATGAACTAACTTACCTCAGTGACATTAAACAAAGGAAAGTGCAAAGTCCTGCACCTGGGGACAAACAACCCCATGCACCAATGTATGCTGGGGGCACCCAGCTGGAAAACAGCTTTGCAGAAAGGGCCCTGGGGGTCCTGGGGAACAGCTAGCTGACCATGAGCCAACAACGTGCCCTTGCAGCAACAATGGCTCGTGGTATCCTGTGTTGGATTAGGAGCGTTGCCTGCAGGTTGAGGGAGGTGATCCCTTCCCTCTATTCAGCCCTGCTAAGACCAAACCTGGAGTACTATGACCAGTTCTGGGCTCCCTGGTACAAGAGAGAGATGGGGCTACTGGAGAGAGTCCAGCAAATGGCCACGAAGATGACGAAGGGACTGGAGCATCACTCATGTGGGGAAAGGCTGAGAGAGCTGGGACTGTTTAGCCTGCAGAAGAGAATGCTCGGGGGGAATCTTATCAATGTATATAGATATCTGAAAAGAAAGTGTAGAGAAGATGGAGCCAAACTCTTTTCAGTGGTGCCCAGTGACAGGACCAGAGGCGATGGGCACGAACTGAAACACAGGAGGTTCCATCTGAACATCAGCAAACACTTTTTCACTGTGAGGGTGACTAAGCACTGGCACAGATTGCCCAGAGAGGTGGAGTCTCCATCCTTGGAGATACTCAAAAGCCATCTGGACACAGTCCTGGGCAACTGGCTCTAGGTGGCCCTGCTTCAGCTGGGGGGTTGGACCAGATGACCTCCAGAGGTCACTTCCGACCTCAGCCATTCTGTGATATGTGCTTGGTTGCTGGTTGTATTAGAGGTAGCAATCTACCTATATTTCAGTGAAAATGCAAGTCACATCCTTGAGGGCAGACACGTCTCCACTGTTTCTGACTAATTTGCTAACATTCCTAAAAAGGTATTCAGTCCCCATAATTCATTGGGAGTGGCTCAGATTCCGGTACTTTTAAGAACTGTGAGAGATGAACCTACATGTCCTATTCTTACAAATAAGCGGTTACATCACTTAACATTAGATGGTGATTGCTCAGAAAGAGGTTGGCAAACTCAAAGATGCCACTTCAGGATGCCAGTCACTCAAATTAACTCTGCCATAAATATATGCCGTAAAAAACTAAAGCTATATAAGGGGTCAGTGAATAACCAGCAAAAACAGCACTTCTGATTTTGAGCTGTTTTATAACTTTTGGTTATGTGCAAAAAAGGCTGATCCATCAAAGTGGACCCGGAACCAAAAAGTTTATTCCAAATATTGAACAGCTAGTCATGTACAACTTGTTGCACACACAAGTCTGAACACTTGACAGAGGCAGCAGTTCAATCACCAGATACCCATTCAGCATCTTTCCATTTGTAGTCAAAGTCTCAGAAGCCTTCTAGCCCAGGAGATGAAGAGAAAATACTCACGAGGAAGGACTTCCAAAACAGGGTGCTCTGTCACAGTNGGCACGAACTGAAACACAGGAGGTTCCATCTGAACATCAGCAAACACTTTTTCACTGTGAGGGTGACTAAGCACTGGCACAGATTGCCCAGAGAGGTGGAGTCTCCATCCTTGGAGATACTCAAAAGCCATCTGGACACAGTCCTGGGCAACTGGCTCTAGGTGGCCCTGCTT
Organism: Balaeniceps rex; assembly: GCA_013401315.1. Classification (NCBI taxonomy): domain Eukaryota; kingdom Metazoa; phylum Chordata; class Aves; order Pelecaniformes; family Balaenicipitidae; genus Balaeniceps; species Balaeniceps rex. The sequence continues at coordinate 11,107 of VYZW01019997.1, forward strand.
CAGCTGGGGGGTTGGACCAGATGACCTCCAGAGGTCACTTCCGACCTCAGCCATTCTGTGATATGTGCTTGGTTGCTGGTTGTATTAGAGGTAGCAATCTACCTATATTTCAGTGAAAATGCAAGTCACATCCTTGAGGGCAGACACGTCTCCACTGTTTCTGACTAATTTGCTAACATTCCTAAAAAGGTATTCAGTCCCCATAATTCATTGGGAGTGGCTCAGATTCCGGTACTTTTAAGAACTGTGAGAGATGAACCTACATGTCCTATTCTTACAAATAAGCGGTTACATCACTTAACATTAGATGGTGATTGCTCAGAAAGAGGTTGGCAAACTCAAAGATGCCACTTCAGGATGCCAGTCACTCAAATTAACTCTGCCATAAATATATGCCGTAAAAAACTAAAGCTATATAAGGGGTCAGTGAATAACCAGCAAAAACAGCACTTCTGATTTTGAGCTGTTTTATAACTTTTGGTTATGTGCAAAAAAGGCTGATCCATCAAAGTGGACCCGGAACCAAAAAGTTTATTCCAAATATTGAACAGCTAGTCATGTACAACTTGTTGCACACACAAGTCTGAACACTTGACAGAGGCAGCAGTTCAATCACCAGATACCCATTCAGCATCTTTCCATTTGTAGTCAAAGTCTCAGAAGCCTTCTAGCCCAGGAGATGAAGAGAAAATACTCACGAGGAAGGACTTCCAAAACAGGGTGCTCTGTCACAGTCAAGAGAGTTCGCTAGTGTAGGACTTTGTCCAGATTGTTTTGTATGTGCACAAACACATTGTGTATGCAAAGGAGGTGATCACTCTCCACAGTTCTGGAGTGTCTGCAGCATTAACTCCTGTCTGTACCATTCAAATATTACAAAGAAGATTACTTAGCCGATACATCTTTTGAAAGGCACAGTAATGCTAATTGCTTTGGATATTCATACAATTGTCTTTGTTATAACCTTTCTTTTTATACATATTGACTTCTGCTCCCATAAGTCTAGACAACAGGAGATAAACCAGAAAGATAAATTTAAGGAATTTTTCTTTCAAGGAAATGCAGCTATTCATCGTCCATTCCATACGTGGAAGGAAAAAAATCTGACGTTTTCAGTAAAATTTAAAACTGAAGGGGCAGGAGTAAATCTTAGTGATTTATTGCCATGTAAGGTTTTTTACATGGGGTTTATTAAAGGAGAATTTATTCCTAACTTTTCAAGTTATATATAGGAGATTGTTGAAAGTTTTTCATTTTAAGTTCTGGAAGCACTACTCATTGTGGAGCCAAAAAAGAAGGAATGTGACCCAGTTGCTAAGTAACAAGTTTCAGATACTTCCAGATTCTGCACAGAAAAACTCATACTCAGAAGTCAAGACTGGGGCAGAAAGAGAATGATCAGATTAAAGCCTGACTAACTTTTAGCACTAAAGAGCTTGTATCCTTTTGCAGCAATTTGGAAAGCCTTTTACATAAAAAGCCTGTGGTAAATGATTCAGTTGTATGTATCCCATCAGGAAGCGTTTTACACTCAGCACTTCGAAAGGGGAACAAGTAATCTAAAGAAGCCTTTAGTCTGTCTTGTGTTCACCATTCCTTATTTTTGTATCTATCTATCTATCTATGAAGATACTCCAAACTATTCTGGTTTTATTTCTTGGCAGGAAGAGAGTCCCATAATATTTAATGTATATGTGGCTTTCAACTACCTTCAGCATTTAAAACTTCTGTTTTGATTCTTGCTGTTAAGCCAGATTTCTTATATTTAGTTTTACTTTTGAGTTTTCTAATTTACCTTCAGCCAGGAAGAGTTTGTAGAAATAGTTTGTTCCTGTTAACACTGTCAAATATTGGCTTTTTATTTTCACTTCAGAGTTCAAAATTTAGTTCAGGAGTTAATTTCCTGGTCAAAATGTTTTCTTACCTTAAAAATATAGTCATTTTCTGTAAGTCTTTCAATCAACAACAATTTCCTAAAGAAACTGTCATTCTAAAAGGCCAATAGAGTTGGAGAATATTATGAAATCTACTTTAATCATTTGGTATAGTAGAAGTAAATAAAGTCAGAGACTTACTGTCTCTACTTTGAAAATAAATGTCTTGGGTTTTAGTTGGCTTTTATATAGCATGAGAATTCTCTGTCCTATGGCAATTTTTTGTTCCATCATCAATCCTTAATTTGATATGCAAAATTGAGTTTTTAATTTGATTTCATTAAGAATCAGATTTTCTTAACAATTCAGTTGTTGAAAGTAAAAATATAAAAAGGAAGCATGGCAAGGAATATGGACCACACATCAAAGTAATGACAAATATATCGATGAGTGTTCACAAGTAAACATAAACTAATGAAATTGCCTCTTTTTACTTAACTTTGCATGCACTGTCCTATTAACAGGAAATAGCCCTAACTGGAGGTTATCGACATGGGTCATATTCCCAAGTTCCACAACAAGAACATGTTGTTACCGTTTGGCATCCAAATTGAATAAATCTTTCTATTTCATTTCCGTCTTTTATTGCAGCTTTGTATCACAATTTATAAACCAGGGTAAATGTTAATATTGGCAACGTACGATGTTGGTGTCACAGCACAGAATTTGTTCTTCATAAATATTTTTATAAAATATAGCCTATCCTTACCATTGTCATGTTTCTATTATGGCAACTGGTGTTGAATTTTGTGTGTTCAGGAGAACTGGCAGGGAATTGAAAGCACAATGGCTCCTCCAACCTGTGACATGCAAGAAGAATGGTGTGGCTGATGCTGTACTTGGTTGCCTTTGACTCCTGAGTCTGGTTGATTTCAGTTTATAGCTGGTTTGACAGAGGATTTTGTACTTTACTGGGCAACATGGCCTAAAAGTTCCCTGTGTAAAAATATTGACTAGAAAAGGGTTGTATAAAAATGATTGCCAGGAAGTGATCAGTTAGAAATGTTTATCCTTAAGAAAACCCTTGTTATTTGTTTCAGGAAATCGAAAGGTTGGAAAGTAAATTAAATCAGAGCCCAGAAAGGTGGCAGCTTTTGTGGGAAAGGGTCAAAATGAATCTAAAGGATGACACCAGGCAAGACAATGTAAGTAATGAAAGAGCTCATCCAATAGAATAATTCCATTCCTGCTACACAGGCTACCTGGGGCACTGACAAAATCACTGTATTTCTTGGAGTAAAATACTGCTTTTGAAAAATTGAATATGTTGTTCTAACCCGTGATACTGGCTCTGTATTTCTGCATGTAGAAAAATGTATTTATACTCGTGCTATTTATCTAATTGCTTTTCCAGAGTATGTTAAGGCATACAGAATAAATGACCATGAGCATTTTACTAATACACAAATATATGACTTTATATATTTAAAAGATTTTTGAAGTATAAAAACCCTCAGTTCCTGAAAGTAGCCAAAAGGACATCACAGAGTTTCAGAGATGAGTAAAGATATTTCCATGTATAAATGGAATTTTGGAATTGTAGATCCTAGTAACGGTAGGAAGTCTTCATGCTTGTGTTTCCAGTTCTTGACTGCAGTAAAGAGAATAGCTGACAGTACATTTTCTAAGTCAAAGGCTGCCTCTTTGCTATCTGCATGCACTAGGAAGAATGTTAGATACTGCTTTTTGTGAGCTTTCCCTATAAACTTGGCACAGTGAGTTACCAGCTCAAGGCTGTACCCTAACTCTTCAGCTTCATGTGCTTGTTCAGATTTCCCAGCCTCCATGCAATGGTTAGTCCGCAACACTACTTTGTTACTTGTCCTTTGCTCTCAGGAAAGCAATGTGCTTTATGTCTGTCAGTCATTCAAGTTCACTTTATACCCTAGATGAATTCAAGATGAAAAAAGTTTATCCTAGCAAAGCAGAGGATTTTTGTATTGAATTGGAAGCAGAAAAGAAAATGCAAGCATAAATATACCTGATATCAGTCTCCTGTCCTAGCTGTTATTTAAGGATTCTCAGATAAATGCAATAGCTAAGGGTCAACCCCAAATAATTCTATCTCTAGGATGCCGTCATTTAGATTAAGTCCAAATTCAGGATCCCTCTTGTTCCAGGTTATTGAGATTCTACTGAAATGATTTGGATCCATAAAGTAGTTCTTGGAAACTGCACTCTTTTTCCTTCCCTCCCTTCCTTCCCTTCCTTTCCCTTCCCTTCCTTCCTTATGAAATTTGGGAAATTTATTGCATCCAAATGTCTGACTAGTTCTAGGTGCTTCTGAGAAAGCAAGGGAAACATTGTTTAAAATTATGTCACTGGAATATACAAGGCTTTTCTGAAATGCTGATTTCTCACGCCATGTGAACCCTTCTGCTTAAGAAATTCATTGAATTGCCATCCCTCTGACTTCTTTTCTGAGGCAACACTGACTTGTATTATGAAGACTTTTTTTGCCTCATAATAATTAACAACTTACATGTTGTACCACATATTATCAGTATAATGTTGAGACAGTATCACAATACAAGACACGTTGCATTACCTTTTTTCTTTTATTTCATCTTTTTTAGCTCCGGAGACATCCTTCTGGCTCCTCAGGGATGATGCCAGCTAATCTACATTCTTATCAAAAGAGGTCTTTGTTGGAAGTACCTGACAGTGGGCTGGGTGAGGAACAGAGTGCAAGCATCTCTCCCTCTAATGGAGTAGATAGAAGAACAACTACGCTATACAATCATTTCACATCAAAGAGTGATGAAAATAGGTAAACTGAATAATCACAGAGTATTTATGAACCTTGTATTAGATTGGTACAAGTCTCTGCCTTAGCAAAAAAAAGAAATTTTCATATGCACAGAATGCTTTGTGACTACTTTATTCCTTCTTTGTGGTTTTGATTACATTCAGTTGTCTCAATGGGTGGGCTACTATCTCCTAGCAGTATGTTTCAATCTTCCCCTTTCTATGCACAAGCAAATTGTAGCTGCACATTTAGTGCATCCAAAGTACTGAAACAGTGTTTATCAGTGTATCGCAGTTACCAATAACTAAACTATTGGTTTAA
>VYZW01019997.1:25001-115206 GCA_013401315.1 Balaeniceps rex
TGTTCAAGATTCTTCCATTCTCTTCAAATTTTGCTTACGTGACAGAATTAGCACATGTATGAATAGGAAATGTTGCTCGACTGTGGCAAGTTTACTGTTGCTGTTGTCCATTGCCTACTCTTTGGTAAAGATATTTTGTTTATGTGTCTTATAGGAGATTCATAGAGAGCCTATACTTTTATCTGTAAAATAGGCAATAATAGAAGACGGGAGTAGTTAGGCTAAAAGGACCACAGTATTATCCTGGAAGGAGATACGAAGGTAGCAGTTGTTTNTTCTCTCACTGTTCAACCCAGTAAGGATTCTTGTATTTCAAACCCACTCAGCCTGTCACCAAACAGGACCTCCAAAACTCGTAGTGTCCCTTTGCGATAAAAGTCTCTGTTAATTGTCAAAAATTTATACTAGGTACAACACCCCTGTTTAATGATGGACAGATGAGACTGCTTTGAATTTAACACCCAGGAACAGTGTTCTGTGCAAATGCTTTCTCAATAAGGAGAAATTATCAGGTAGCTCAAGAAACAAACATCACACTGACAGCACTGATGGCTTGCCAGGTTACACTGGCTTTGGGCCATCTTCATCAGTAGTGCCAGTGAATTCAAAATTCTTTTCAGATCAAGACCTCCAGTAAGTTCAAAATGATAACTTCATAAAATTGTGTATGATTATGAATTAAGCTCAATATAGTAAGATATGGTACAGGTAAAATCACTCTCATGCTTTAAATACTTACATGTTCAGGTTTTGCGTATGTTGCTTTTTTTTGTGCCACCACAATAGTTAAAACTTTTATTTTTATTTCTGCTGTGCTGAGATTATCACTGGCAAATATTTTAATGCAATAGTTGAAGCAAATGCTTACACTGACATTTTTAAATCGAAAATACTTACATTGTTTAGTATAAAGCATTCAAATCTTTGTAGTGGTTCATGCAGGCAAATGATTTAGGATTGGAATTTTGAAAAAAAAACATTGGAGAGTTGGTGATGCAATTACCATTGAATTTTGATGAAGTTGGACAGCCTGTTTCTCTGAGATGCCTGTAAGATACTTTTCTTTATGATACTCTTTTTAAATATTCAAGGAAATTTTATTTAAAATATCCAGCTTGCTCCTAGTGCCTCCTGAATGAGAGTGTCAGTAATTCATGTATTTGCTTTAAAGTGAAATGAAATTAAGTTCAAAAATCTCTTCTGCTTTCCTTACTTTACTCAAAACAACTACTTTTCTTCATCTTTAGAACTGTTTTCTAACCAAAAAAAAAGTCAAAATTCAAGTAAAAATTAACTTGGCTTCTTCCACTTCAGGCTCCTGACTCAAAGGAAAGCTTGCTGTAAGTCTCCTTTTCTGGTATGAGTATGTAGCAATGCCTGAAAACCTGGAAAATATCCCATCAAGAGATAATGAACCAGAGCCAAGAATAAATTGAGGCGTTAGTTATGGTATGTGGAATCGTGTCATTGACCACTGTGGGTATTATGTACATTAGCAGTGCCAGGACAGGCTATAGGTCTTACTACAATCTCTGAAAGTATCATACTGTTGCTACAGCAATCAGACATCTGTTTTTAACCCTAAAATATCCAAGCTTTGTATCCTCCTCTTCTTGCAGAAAGTCTTCTGAGACTTTGTTTCTTTAGCAACACAACTTTCTGTAGATAAAATAATTTTTAAGATAAACTCATTTTTATCAATTATTATTCCAGTTGTTAAAATCACACAGCTGACCACACAGTGGCATATGTGACAAGTTTCTCAGCCTAGGAATAAAAACCAAACATGTAGCTATTTCCTGTGATACTGGATGTGGTTTAGTTCAAAGAATACTGCACACAGATTTGTCATGTGAGTAGATTTTCCATTTTTGCTATCAAAACTAAATATTGCTGTCAATAAGGTCATGTGTACCCTAGCAACTTGCTATGGACTACCACAAAATTTTTTAGCTATTGTCAGAAAGCCCTCAGTTTAAAAATATTTCTCCCCTGTCCTAGGACACTGCATACGTATTGCCTTATGATATTCAAATATTTCCTGAAAACACAATTCTGTGCAACGTTTCCACTTTTTATTTTCTCAGACCTGTTCACCATTTCACAGTGAAACATTATGCTTATTTAAATTGGTTTAAATTAAATTCATACAATACTTGAGATAAGGACAGCTTTCCTTACTTGATGATGGTATCTCAAGATAACTTGAGAACTTTATTTGAAAAATAAGTATGTGCAACCAAAACAGACAGAGATCCTTCAGTTTATCTTGGGATTCCAGCCCATTGATTTCTATTAATTTTCATTATCAGTCTGAGTTACATGAAAGTGTAGTGAGGCCTTCAGTGACACTTGAAATTACAAGTGACTGTATTACTTCTCTCATTGGTGTATATTAGAAGTTAGGATTTTAGATTAAACTTTGTATATATTTTCTTCTCACCAAGCCAGGATGAGCAGAGATTATGAAGGCTGTGGATGTCAAAAAGCAGAGAGATGCAGGGGAAAAGCAAGCCTTGGCTGGTAGTTAGTGCCTAACACAGCAATGAGTTGATGTCAGTGTAAAGCAGAGATCAAAATGGCACATGCAAGCAGCTTAGCGCATATTCATCTATTGGACAGATGATCAAAGAATTAGAAAGAAAGAAGGCAGGTATCTGTGGCAGAGTGGAGTGTAGGAAAGCTTATACTGCAAATGGGAAGAATTGCAGGTAAGCAGGCCATGGAAATGGATCCCATACACCCACATCTCCAGTAGCAAAGGAAGACTTTGATCTCCTTTGCTTTCCCCTGAACAGTTGCGTTATCTGGTCACCAAAATCTCCCTTTATACTTGTCTCACTCCCTGTTTTGTGTTTTTGACCTTTACTTGTCTGATTGTGTCTAAATTTAGATGAGAAATTTTTGAGAAGCAGAGATGATTGGTGTTAACTTGTTCCCTAGAGGTGCCTAGAATACTTGCAGGTGCTGTGATATAATTAAAGCCAAAGGGGAAAGAGTCTTTGTTTTACAAAGTGCTCTGAAAATAGTGGCTAATTCAAGTTGTACATCTATATTTTGGAATTTTGGGGGGTAGAGGAACAGGGCTGGTGACTGAGTTTAGTCTGCCCTCAGGGATAAGGGGCCAGTTTGTAAAACTGGATCTGAGCCTGGATTTCAAACACTCTCAGCATTTGACATGTGATTATCACTCTTTGGAATTAGATTTAACAGCACTGAGGAAAGAGGTTAACGTGAAGCCAACATCAAGTATGCTGAACTCTGGTCATTGAAAATTCCATTGCTAATATTACTATAAGTGTATTTCCAGTAGAACATCACAGCTTTGTTTATCACATGCAGACTTAGCCAAATTATTATCAGCTGCTGGAGATGGGTACAAAGGATGCACTGTCAAGTCTCTATTTTAATTTCCAAATTTGGGCCATTCTTTCCATTATGTAACATGCTTATCTGTTATATGGATATTCTCAAAGGTGGAATAATTAATAATACAGAATTTTATCCACATAGTAGAATATGGATGCATTTGCTTGATGTTTGTTGCTTTAACCAAAGCAATTTAGTTATAAATTTTCTTGCACTTTCTTCAGTTAGCTGAGCATGAGCTACTGTCAGAGACAGCACAGAAGGCAAAATGGACCAGTGGGCTGACCAAATGTGTCCTATTACTAGGGTAATTATTGCTAATATTACTTTGAGTTATTATGTAATTAATATTGTTATTTCCTGTAACAATGAGAGAATTCCTAGCGGTTTGAAACACAAACAGCACGCCTAAACCAAAATCTCCTTTGATGTGTATACTGATTGTTTTTCAACCAGAAACGACACAGCAAACACACCTGTTCCATTTTATGTGCATAGGGAGGAAGCAAAATGTAGAAGTGATATGCTAGTAAAAGTGGGTCCAAATATCACTCGTCAGTTCTAATAAATACTTGAGGATAGTAATGCTACTTAGAACTATTACCTTTGCTCCTCTTAAAGAAACTTGGTAGGTAACATAACCACTTAATTTTTGGTAGACTGCTAATACGTGGTTAAAACAAACCTGAGCTTTTGCTGCGTTAAGTAAAGCTGTTCCTTTTAAAGACACAAGCACAGTGACACTGTGCACTAGAGACTGTAAGAAGAAAAAGTCATACAGCCCTTGAAAAAGATGACAATTAAAACACTGTGCAGGATTTCTTGCAAAATCAGAAGTGATCATTATCAAACTCTGGTTTGCAAGGCTTGAAGAGAATGGGAGAGGAGAGAGAAACCTGTAGTCCTTTTTTGAGAACAAACGTGGATAGTTGTTACAAAGGGAGGTGTGTACTTAGGAAACAAACCCTCATATTGCCCAACATCTGATTTATTCACTGCTGGATTAAAAAAATAAATGCTAATAAGGTACAAAATACTTTTTTCTTAAATGAGGAGTGTTATCCTGAATTTCTATATAAAATACAAAATCCAGGCCTTTATGAGAGGACATATACAAATACAACACATGCATAATAAGTATAAAGCAGATCTTAAAACTGCTAGCCTTTGCCTTGTTACACAAGGTAGCATTAAATGAGGAGGAGAGGGACAGAGGAGTGAGCTGATCTAGAGTTGGCAGGACAGCAGCCAGGCAAATGGAGAAAATGGGAAATTATATTTTACATACAAGACTTGAAAAAGGCTGCCATGTTGCTTGGTATTGCATAGGTTAGCAGAGAGCTTAGAAGAATGAAAGACTAAAAATCTTAAGCCCAGAATGGACAGAAATTGCAGACTGCATTTTTATCTACAGTTGATGTGTTTGAATTATGTTGCAGGAGCATGGCAACCTTTTCTTCTGAAGGAAAAGACTGAGGATAAACTCTGAGGTGGAAAAACGTGTGATTTGCATTAATTTTACCATTTTAGTAGATGTTATTTAAATTAATACTTTGTTACTCTGAAAGGGAAAAGAGGATTGTCATGAGGACAATCGATTATTAAAGCCCTTGCCAGAAACACATTCTGGATGGATGAAATGACAGCTTGTGCACCAGAGCAGTTGCCCTAGGATGGTGGCCTAGAACAACTGAAAATGTGCAACACAATACAAATGCTTGGAAATGGTTAATCAGCGTGAAAGTGTTTGTAGCTGCAAATGGCTCTGGTCAGCTGAGGGCAGGGACTGGCTGCTAGCCTGCCTGGCAGCAGTGGGGAGGAGGGGCGCTGCTTGTCTCAACAAAGATAGGTCTTAAATCCTTAAAAAAGGATAGGCTTTAAACTGAACAAACATGGTAGAAGAGAAACATGCCTAATGCATCCTGAAACACACTCCTCATGCCAAGTGGGGTTTACTCCTACTTGTCCTGGGTGCCCTCTCAGAAAAGAAAAGGGTTCTGGGCCCAGGTGTGCCTCCTGCACAGCCCAGCTGGGGCAGCAGGCCCTAATAAGTGGCACCTGTGCCTGTATTGCGGCAGGGCTGCGTTGGGCAGAGAAGGAACGGCAGTGACAGCCATGCCTGTGATGCTGCCTTTGTTCCTGCCTGGGCAGATGAAAGGTGATGGACTCTGGCAAGAGCAGTCCTCAGTACCTTGCAGAAAAGGTGAGGCTGTGGGGCAGAGCTCAGTTGCCAGGAGAACTCTTTTGGGGGGGGCGGGGGGGTGGGGGAGAGACAAGTCCCCTGGCTCTCCTCAGCCTGGTGTGAGGCTGAAAACCTATTTGGGACATTTGGGGACTGTGACCCTTGAGGCATGGCCCAGAGACCTAACAGCCGTATGGCCCTGGATGGTGTTAGGAGCCACTGAATGGGAAGCAGCAAGGGTCTGTGTCGGCTACGAGCTGCGGCTGGTCAGGGGAGGGCTTCCTGCATCACAGCGAGGGCTCCCACTTGCAGGAGTTCCCCAGGTACAGCAGGACTCCTCTGCACCTTGACTGAGAAGGGAGCAGAAGCTGCAATGTTGCCAGAGTGTGCGGGGTGTAACCTAGTGCTCTAAATGTGATTTTGCCCAAGGAGGTTCTAAAAGGTAAGCAGAAGGTATATAGAGTTTGGAGGGCAGCGTGGAAGTTTTGATATGATGGTGTAATTCCAAGAATTATTGTCCTCTAGAAACTGCTAAAACATTAAGGGCTTTTGAACAGTAATAGTTCAGTATGCAGCAGTCTTTTAGTGTGGTATTTTGGGAATATGGTGTTGCTGTGCTTGAGGGTATGTTCTGTTCTGGATGGTTCATCTGCAGCCTGTGTTGGGAAGATATTCAGAGATGTCTTTTGTGTTAAAGGACCTACTACCTGAAATGAAGGAATTCCCTGGTGACTTTTTTGTGTGCCATTTAGCATGTCACCTTCATCTTGCTTCATAGGGAGCTTTGAAACATGTGGCGTGAGACTCAAATGCTATGATCTAGGTGATGAACTCAGCCCTGAGAAGGGAAGTTTCTACTTACTATTCAAATAGTTGTTTTAAGACCAGCTGCATGACTCTGTGGTTAGTGTTTGAGATGTGTTGCACCGCTCTCTCACAGTACATTTTATGCAGAGTTGTTAAAGAAGCGTGTGGATACTGCGTCCTGCTTGAGCTGATCTCCATCAACTTTGAGGTAAATTCAAAGGTGTTTTCCCTTCCTTTAAGTGGTAACACCTAAAGCTTTGCAAAGTCCTAGCAAAAACTGCTAATATACTATAGAAAGAGAAGCAAGCCAAAAGGTGGCTGCAGCTGTTGTTTACTACATTATCACACATTTTGGCCCCATATGTGCCTCTGTGCAAAAGAAGTGTGCCTCAGAATAAGCAAAAAAAATTACACAAATTGGAGAAAATAAGTACAGCTAACCCACCTTCAGCATCTAATTTCTGCATTACAACAGAGCTTTTCTGTATCCAATCCCAACTCCCCAAAGGATTTAGTGTAGATCAGAAATACCTCTGAGCCTAGTCATGTCAGTGGAGTTCTACAGAAAAATAAAATACCAAATCTGCACATATGCTGAACGTGTTGAAGTTGTGTAGAATAAAAGAAAGTTTGGACATTGTGTTAATGTGATGGAGAATATTTTGATGTTGTAATGTGCTTAGAAAGCATGTGTAAGTAATTGCTGCATGAGGCACTAAAGTCAGACTGACTGTTCTTAGACGCAGATGGTTCCATCTCCCAACCAAGGATTCCTGATTCATTTTGCACTAGTGTGTTATAAAGCACTGATAGGTGGTATAGAGAAAGAGGGCTAATTGCAGGTATTCAGCTTTTTCCTGTTGTTAACCATGTCTTACGTTTTATCCGAAAAATTTTCATGCTTCTGTTGTCTTAGAAAAGATTTTTTTTTTTTTTTAATTTTGTTACCATTATGAACAACAAGAATCTCCTGTGCTCAGAAGAAGGGATAAGATGTTCCTCTCTATTCTGATCATGGGAATAGTACACTTGCATGCTTTGCATTTCATGCATTACATATGTCATTGACATGTGTATGACATGCCAGCTGAGGGAGAATCTTTTTACGTGTTGTTGCCCATCCAAACAGCTCATACTAGAAACCTTAATATGACTTAGTATGTGGCTAACTGAAGAAATTCCTTATAGGTTGCAGGTGAATGCTATAGGGGAATTCCATGTAGGTGGCTGTTTTGGGAGACATGGAGTAGGATGAAACCTGAAATTAGCCCTCTTTCTCTATACAATAGGGTGAGTACATCATCTTAAACCACTTTTTAAAGATCCCTCAGCTACTGTATTTTAATGGTTGTAGCAAAAACTTCAGATAAGCCTACCATCTCAAATGAGATGGATCTTTCTTTGCTTTACCATGTACTTTTGGATGTAGCTGACTCTCAGAAGGGATCAATTGCTCTGCTCTTAAGTGACATAGTAGCCAGCCAGTGCATTTCTCTGTGATTACATGAATATAAACAGCATATATTGGATGTTACAGTACTTAGTTTGACTTATAACTAACTTCCTGAATAGTATTGTCAACAATAAAAATATTTGGAGTTCTCCATTTTCTTGCGACACTGTTTGACAGGTCTGTTTCTTTGCTATCATAGGTAGCAAAATCCAGGAAAACGTGCAGCTGAACAGCTGTCATATGTGTGGGACCAGGAAAAGGGCTGGTTCTAGTTCCTTTGGTTTTTTACTCTTGTTCCTGAATTCTTTTTGAGGGGGGTGAAATTATGGCCTGCTTAACTCTTTGGCAAAGCTCACCCTGAGTTCAGCAAAGCAGAGATTTCATCTCTCATGAAGGTTATCATATCTGTTAAATTGAGTTTGAGCTTTGGTCACATGGAAACCGATACTTGCTATTATTATTAAAGTTGCTTTCCTTTTAGCAGCATACTTTGGAACCATGTTTCTGTCCTCTCTGGATTTACCATCATAATTTCCAAAATACTGTGTTTTGGAAAAAGAACAAAAATAATACATGTTAATAACCATGGGATGAAGGGAAACTTCAGCTGGGTTTGAAAGTGACACCATAAATTGCTTTTAATTCTGTGGATTTATGATTTCACAAAAGAAATGATGAGATAGTGTTTGTTACAAGTAGTAATCAAGATGAATATATGATGCAGGAATTATTTTCTTGCAGAGTCAGCTACTTTGATTGTAGCTCTTCTCTAATGCAGCAACTATAGAAACTAGATTGTACTTCATATGCAGCGTGTTCTGGTTATCTGTAAAATACATACAAAGCTTTTATGTCAAAGGATTCAGCAGTCTGAGTGCACAGCCAAAGAAATGACCCTGAGATCTTGCTCAGGTGGGTTATGTTTACTGTGTTAAATGGGACTCAATCCTTCAACCATTACTTATAGAGACATAGCTCAAAATAAATTAGTGTAGAGTCATAATTTATAATATAGCCTACAGATTTTTTCCCAGTTATCTCTGGAACTATTTATAAGTAAAACGTATATTCCTAGATGTCAGGTCAATATTTGGTGGCATGAGGTATATAAAATTCATTACTTGCTATAATGAGCAATTGCCCCTGGATGAGCAGAGGCCTTGACTCAGGCCAAGCTGCCAAGGGAGGATGCAGGTCTGTAGACCCGGGGTTGCGGGGATGCATGGGGCCCCTCTCTGAAGCTGGGCAGACAGGGTCCTTGCCTGACAGAGGTGGGTGCTGGTGGAGAGCCTGTGTCACCCAGTAAAGGAGCAATGGATATTGGGGTGGCTAAAGTCTCCCATGAGTACCAGGGCCTATGAATGTTAGGCTTCTTCCAGTTGTCTGAAGAAGGCCTCATCTACTTATGCCTGATCATATGGTCGGTAGCAGACACCCACCACAACATTGCCTGTGTTGGTCTGCCTGCTAATTCTGACCCGTAGGCTGTCAGCTGGCTCATTGTAAGTTCAAGGCAGAGCTCCATGCATTCCTGCTGCTCTCTCACATGAAGGGCAACTCCCCCTCTTCACCTTCCTGGCCTGTCATCCCTAAAAAGCCTGTATCCATCCATGATGGCACCCCAGTTTTGTGAGCTATCCCACCATGTCTCCCTGATCTAATGAGATTTTAGCCCTGCAACTGCCTGCAGACCTCTAATTCTTCCTCTTTGCTTCTCAAGCTGTATGTGAGTGCACAGGCACTTCAGGGAGGCATCCAGGTGTATTGATTTCTCAGAAAAAGTACCATAGTGTGTTAGTATTGCTCTCAGTGTCACTGAACTAAGTTGGACAGCTCTAGTATTAGAAAATGGAGGTTGGCCCAGCACATAGGATAGGAATCTGTTCCTGAAGTGATGTTCAGTACAGGGCAGCTCTTTGCTTCTAGCACAGCCTCTTAGAGTGAGCATAATTATTTATAGCTACAGAGAAACTTAAGCAGGGCTATGTTTGCTCTCCTGAAGTCCTGTGCTGTGAGACATCCACCTGGGTAAGTAATGCAACTCAGAAACTTTCCCTTGTGTCATGATTCAATGCAGGGCTGGACTCGATGGATCCCTCCAGTCAAGTTACAGACCAGCTGAGCAGTTTGAATCCAAGAAATTATTTAAAAGCACAGAGAAATTCAGATCTGTTGTTCTGGTTCAGGCCAAACTAGTGAAGCCATGTGATGTCACTTACACCATTTTATGGCAAAGAAATTCAGCATTTCAAATATTTTACGAAGCTAGTTAGTGTTTACGTAAGTTTGACCGGCAATGCAATGTGGTTTGCCAATGACATTTTTACTGTGGGAGCAAGACATGCAATACTTTCAAACTCACTTTTGCCATTATTTCTCTACCTCAGACCCTTCATATGGAGATTTTTCATATGGTTTGCATTGAAAAATCATTTGCATTGCATATGGTTTGCAGTGATATCCTGCATTGCTTTGTATTTGGACGTGGCTTTGTATTGGTCATTCCTAGCGTCCCACTTAAGTTTTCTAGTCTGTCCTTACGATGTATCACAGATAAAACTGCTATGTCAAGACACCACAGAAATGCTTCTGTGTCTTTGGCATCTGTGCTCTGCATGCCAGAACCATTTATTTAATTTACATTTTTTCCTTTTGAATATCCATTATTTACAATGTAGAAACAGTAGCTCATCTTCCTTTTAATTCTGGCTTTGATAAAGTTAAAAACATTCATTGGAAAGAATTTTGCATTTTTTGAGCGCAAAGCAGCTAATTCTTATACAGGAAAAAGCCTTGTTTGTTGTAAGTACTGTAAGAGCTAGGGCTATGTCAGCTGCTGTCATCTCTGTGAAGGGTGATGCAGTAGCAAGGATCCACAAGGTATATAAATTAATTGGAGGGCAGGGGGGTGGCGTTCTTTGTCGGTTTGATTTTTGTTGTGGGGTTTTGTTTTCTCCCCCAGCTATGCCCCCTCTGCTGACGTCATAAAAAGCAAAAAGGATATTTCTAGTGGACGTAAGCCCTACTAGTTAACATTTGAATTGGTACTATAGTGTGTGTTAAAGCACCAAGCTCTTAAGTGCATTTTATAGACGGCATGATAAAGTTCCATCATCTTCTGTTATTAACATCTGTAAGACCTTCTATTTCCTTTCCTCTCTGTCCCCAGAAAAAATTCATATACTTTCTTGGGTGCTGAAATGTTTTAAAAAGATAAATTGGTGAGAAATTACTGCATTTACATTAGAAGAAATAGACCAGGTGGTTTTGATATTTCTTTCATTTTCCCAAAGACACGAATTCAGAGACATCATGAGGTCAGTGTCATGATTTATAACAAAACAAACAAACAAACAAACACCAAAACAAAGCATAGACACATAGCAAAATAATACAGTGCTAGACTTCTATAAGGAATTTGCTCAAACCCACATGACTTCAAGCTGAATATGAAGTATTTGTGTATTTAACCCATGAAAAATGGAACTAAATCTGGACGTGCTAACTAAAATCAGTGTTCTGTAGTGGAACAAAGAAAAGACCTTGTGAATCAAGAAGCAGAAGCAGGAGAGAATCATACTTGAGTATGCTTTGCTTTTTATCTTAGCAGTCAGTTTTCTCAGAAACTGAACCAACCACATCTGTATCCCACCATCAGATTTGAAGAAGCTGAAACAGCACAATGGATCCTTATAAATGAGGAAAATTACATGAAGGCCTTTAAATGTTCATTGACGCAGAGAAATCTCAATAGAAAGCATTCTAAGCCTGGTGCTTGGCAATATGGGCAAATACACTGTCTTTCTGGACTGCCTATTCCATAACAAAATACTGTTGTTGGTAATACCAGAGAGTAGTTTGAAATTATTTATGTACCTTTGTTCTGGATCTTCTAGTCCTTTGCACAGTAAAACCAAGATATTGGACAACGTAGTATTTTTTTTTCAGGTATAGCTCTATGCACTGTTATCTTTTTGTATGCTGTAGTTTAAAATATAGAAGAGATCTCCTAATTTACAGTGAAGGTGGCTGCCACTTTGGGTTTGTGATTTTTTTTTTTTCTTTTTGAGACTTTTTTTCCCTTCTTAATATGAAACAGTTTCTAGACTGCAAATATGACCTCGTCTTTGTGCAATGTAGGAGGTGAATGTTTGGATGAGGGGGTTTTGGGTGTCATTTTTGCTTGTTTTCATTGATGCTTGCTTTTTTTTTTTTTTTTTTAATTTTTTTTTGAGAGACAATCTTGGCCTAAAAATTCCTTTTGCTGTTAATAATATCTCTGCTACAGAGCATTTATGAAAGTGCTGCAATATTTGGTTTACAACCAAACTGTTACTGTTTGGAAGATGAACTGTTTTGTTTAAATACTGATTGAAGTTTTTGTTTTGCTACTCTGTCCTTGAGTGTAACAAACACTGTTTAGATGGAAAGTCACAACCAAAAAGGTTTGAGAGGTTAGTTTTATGAATGTCTTCCTAAATGAATCCTAGGACTATACAATGTTTCTTAATGCTTTTGAGAGTATTCCTAAATATGACTTCAGATTGTTAGACTATGTCCTCCAGAAATTTTTGAAAAATATTCAAGCACAATATACCTCTCATACTAGCAAGTGAAATTCACTGCATGCTGTTTCATAGAAACAAATAATCTTAATTTCTAACTTTATAATTTCTAAAAAAATAGGTTTTATAAGGACTCAAAAGAATTCCTGTTTAACTTGCTCAAGTTTCCCAAATATCTTATTCCAGATGACAGCTATTTGTTTTTATGCCAAACTTCAAGGTATCTGTAAGACTGCATTCCGAAATGTTAATGCCATTATAGAGTATACATCAAATTTGGCGCAGGGAGGGAGTGAGGCAGTGACTACAAGAACCTACTTTGTTTTCAAAGGACTTCACACACTCATGTGGTCTGGGACATACCTGAGGTCATGTTTCATTAGCCTTTGGTAATAAATTGAGTTTAGCTCTCACTGGTACTAAATAATGCTGATCTAACCTTGTCTAGACAGGTGTTTCCCCCCACACCCCACCCCTAGAAACTTACTCCATCCCCCACCCCCAAAGATTAAATGTATTGTTATACTGGGTATGGATATTTATGCTTCAGTAGTGCCTTGTGAAATCTTCCACAGTGTGGTTTATTTAGGAGCAGACCATCTGAACCTAATTCAGTTTCTTGTTTCAATTTGTTCAGGAACTATTATTATAAACTCTTCAGTGTGGAAATCATCATTGGCTTTCACAGTGTTGTAACCTTGTCCTCTTTTTGCCTCTTTTAGTAACCTCATTTAACGAAAAACATTGCTTGCTGGGATACGTGATTAGCTGTAGCTTCCTCTTTCTTCAGTGGTTATCCACACTAATTCCCTTAGTGTTCATGACAGAGATGGTCTTAGTTCACATCGTCTACCTGCAGCCCAGCTTCCTCTCTCAGTTCTATGGGCAGCTGGCACCTACTCTGCCCAAAAGCAGAAAGGACAGTAGCACAGTCATGCTTCACTTCCTTTCTACTACTATTGACAGTGAGGCAACCTTTAAAGTCCAGTCACCCTGCATATATTCCTCTTTTTATTTAGCTTTGTATGGTTCTTTCCTATGGCGGTAGGGGAGAACAAGCAAAACCTTAAGATGTACCATCTTTCTTTAAATAAATCTATCCTTATTCCAGAAGAGGTTACCAGAGTCATCCAGGACGTTACAAAGCTGTTCCTGCATGATACTCCGGTGCTTGCTGTTAAACCCAACTTTAACATGCCTGGCTGTGCCTCCTCAAGTGTTACTTTTGAAGGCTACTAAGAAGTGGAAAAAAGGATGTCAAATTAATCACGTTGGTACAGGACTACCTAGGCATCAGAGGAAGAGCTGTGTGAACTCTTCAGGTACTATCTTGGTTGCTTTTGATCAGTGCACAGTTCCATCCTGCCATCCTGAGCCATTTGTGCCACTGTCCTCAGCTGTGCCACTCATTTGGGGCTCATTTGTATAGGTACCGCTAAGTCTGAAAAGGACTGTTCTTGTAAGTAGGTACCAGCTTTACACAGTGTATGTGATACCTTCTAAGAAAGCTTACCTAATATAGCAGGTAATTTTCAATATGGGCATTGTAAAGTCATACATGCTCAATCCTCCTGTGAATGAGAACATGAGAATCTAGAGCCACATCAAGAAGCACAGAGATATCCTGAGGAAGAAAATACGCAGCTTAAGAGCTCTGTTTTTTTCACTTAGTCATGAAGAGGAGATAATGATATTCATTCTGCGCTGTAGATGTGTTGAATTTCTGAAGGTTTCCTTAATACTAGAAAGTGATCACTCGGATGGGAAAACTAAGAAAAGGCTGCAGTGTTTTATTCCTTCCTCAGAAGATGCTTCAAAAGGCAAAGGGGGATGGCAAGACTTAACATTCTGCAGGTAGCACTGGTGTCATCAGAGGGAATGATCCTGTTTCACTCCTTGTGGTTTCAACAGCATAACAGTAATTTACTATTACCCTTTTTTCCTGACTAGGGGACTCTGCTGCATAATGAAACCTGTATTTTGTTATATTTCTCAAATGCAGAAATGGCCTTTAATTTGTAGGGCAGAAACTTAATTGAGCTACCTGCAGACTTCCTTTCAGAAAGTCCTGAATGGCTCACATGGTGATTTTCAAGAACATTCACTACTACAGCCTGAAATGCAGTTGTAGTACAGAGATTACTTTTAGTTTTATTCTGGTATCTTTCCTCAAGGATAAAACTCGGATAGCATCCTGCAGTTTATTGAACATAAATGCCTTGACCGTATCAGCCCAGGGAAGTGTGTGTTCTTCTGCTCTGATTTAGTAATACTTTGATAATGAATTTGGAATTGTTTTTAGCTCTCCACAGGGGCCTAATTGTAAGAATAGATGGAAATGCAAATGTTCTTGTTCAAAACAGCAGTACATCCTTAACTTGTTAACTCAAAAGGAACTTAATTATGGTAGACATGTATTTACTGCTGTCCTGAACTGAGGTCAGTAAGACCTGGCACTGTCAAGATAGTTTTTGATTTGGTTGCTACAAAATTATTTATATAGGTGAAAGAAAAACTTGGTTTTGTTTTGAGTCCTAGGCCTCTCGATGCATTGTGATTAGTATCTTAGCATAGTTCTCAGTATATTCTAAAGGATTTAGTTATAAATCTCTGCCCTTGTATACTTCTTCAAACTAGCCTAGGTAAAAACTTCTGCTTAAAAATATTTTCTCTGTTCAAGAGAGATTACAACTGCATTTACCTGATTTCATTCAAACGAATGTTAGAAATGTGCTTCAGTTGGATCCAAGCTTTCTCAAAGTTCAGGAATACTCCTGAACACATCTGGGGCTTCAAGGGGAAGGAACTGTGAAGTTTGAATTCAGACCCAAATGTTTGGAAAGAGCAGACACAACTTGTAAGCCCTATAATAAATGCTGTGGAAAAGGAGAGGTATCTAGTTGGAGCGTCTTGAAGTTCGCTGTTAATGGCTGTAGTTGTTCATCGGACTGCATTCATATGTATGAATCCCACTTTGATTCATGAAACAGACCATTTGTTTTCAGGAAAGGAAGCTTGTGGGGGGGAAACCAGTCCTGGTTTTCTATATATCCTTTAATACTCAAGTGTATTCTGGCACATGCCTTGTAGCCTTTGTGCAGTGTCAGGCCTGAGTCACGGTGAGCAGAAAGTACAGTCTGGCTGTGCCCTTGATGAGGGAGCTGATCTCCTTGTTACACTGTGGTTTCCCTAGAGGAGCTCAAGCCTTGTACTCTGGGGGTGGCATTTCTATTTATTTGTTCTTTGTTTAGCACTATATTTTTATGTGCTGGCTGCAGGTCAGTCATTGCTCAGCCAGCAGCTGTAGTGGCCAATTCGAAGAGTCACTAAGATGAACTAAAATGTGTCTGTTCATCCCTAGGCTTCCCAGGATTTCCAGCAGTAAATCTGGAAAATACATCTAATCCCACTGAAGCATTCGCCAGCTTTTTTGACGTGAAGGATCGTGTGGTGGCCATTGTGATTTGTGTGCAGCAATGGAGTCTCTGGGACACAAACCAGTGATTAGGAGCTGTGCGATTTGCGGGAAAAGGGGAGAGTTTGTTTGCTATTTCTGGATTAGGGAAGGAAGGCAGTTAAACTTTATATTAATGAACTGACTAGAGGAAACAGACCCAAAATCCAGAGATCCTGCCAAATATTAACTTTTTGTTGACGGTGGAATTTGTTCAGTTTATACACCTGCTGTAGAAGTGCTTTTTATCAGAAGTTGGCTCATTTCCAGAGATGAATATAAGCCTCTGGCCAATAATAGACAGAATAATAGAGAGAAACAAAAACAAAATCACAAGCATCTGTCCATAATGATTTATGCACATTTTCATCCACATTGAAAGCAAATGTTTTGATTAATTTGCTGCAAGTTTACTTCTCTTGTTTCCATTAACATTTTTCTTTATTATTAGATTTACATCTTAATAAAAATAGTCTGCTATATATTTAGATTTTTTTTTTTGTTTATAACAATCTAATTGGAAAGAAGGATGAAATTGAAGATAGCTACTGAGATACAATAAATTAAAGTTTGTCAAATTTGTTTTCAGGTCACTACTGCCTCTTAACTATGAAAGTTAGAAAACCAAAATTTCATCATAATTTTGTTTTCCTTGTCATAGAGGTGGTGGTGCTGACTGGAAGGTTGATGATGGCAGAGTAAACTTTTAAAAAAAAAAAAGGAGAGAGAGAGAGAAATACTTGTGATTTCTCTAAAATGGAATGAAAGGGAATCTCTCCTAGTGTTGTACTGTATCTTTCTGTCCATAGGTATGGTACACGATGGAAGCATTTGGCTCCAGAATGATCTTGCCAAATAAACCAAAGGGGGATTTGGGAGGTTTGGTCTGATGCTGTAACTCCCTGTGAACTTGGACTCTCTTGCAGAGCTGGTGCAGGAAAACTGGGAAGCCTCTGTGCAGAAACAAACAGATAGATATTTCTTGCTAGGCTTTTTTAGTTATTTAAGTGTTCTGAACTGTTGGATCCAGTTTGGGTCAGAAACTGAGGAAAATTTGAATTGGTATTACTTGAGATCTTATGAGTTGTTTCCACAAAACCTGTGCAGTTGTATGTTTCATATACTGGAATAAACATGTCGACTGTTGGGTGCTTCCCTTTGGAAAAATGCCCAGCTCTTAACATCTTTCCTGATCTGCCCACTGTTCGTGCTTTCACAGTGGCTGATGTGGAAATGAGCAGCTCTCTTCCAATGATCTGAAATGAGCAGAGTAACGTTTCCTTTTTTCTTCTCCCTTGCTGCTTGCTGGGAAAGGGTGGCTGGCTCTGGCTATGCGCACCAGCTCCTGCCTGTCGGCTTTCGGAGGGGGCCAGCCCTGGCTTGGCCTCCTGACGTGCAGTTCCAGAAGAGGACTGCAGAGGCAAATTACGTCCAGGCTTACCTTTGCTCTCCAGGACAAGCTAAGCAATTCTCACCAAATGTTTTGATCTACCGGAAGCAGCTCTAATTTATTTAAATGAATAGCACATCTGACTCTCCTGTTTGCTGTCTGAAAAGCTGGATCCTATTTTCCATGGCCTCACTCCTCCTTCCACCCCCGCTCTTTCCTCCTTCCCCCAGAGGACAGCGGTGCCATACGGCATAGCAATCCTCAGCGCTGGAAGTGGCCAGTTCAGGACAACTGGAAAGGAATTTGAGCCATTACTGGAATTCTAATCTCAGACTCTTCTAGAAAAGAGCTTAACATCTTTTTGCTTGTCCTCTTGGGTCTGATGTTTGACAGGAAATGAGTTTGAAGGGTTCAGGAGCAGGTCACAGAACTTGCCTTGCTGCCAGCTGCTCTGCCGACCTTAACAGTGTGTTTGCAGAAATCTGATACACTTGCTTATTATTAAAGCCTTTTCTCTGAGAAAAGTTACTTCCAAAGCCAGGTCCTACCAGACGTATTGCTAGCATATTGCATCCTCGCCTCTCTGAATTCTTCTCCACTGACACTTGTTATGACCTAAGACTCTAGCCATGTGAAAAATGCTGTTTTGTAATTCAAGGCAGAGTGAACAATTGTGTTTGCAGGCATGTTTATGTTTGTCTTTTGCAGCACTTATTTTGTTTGTCCTTTATATGCCCATCTGTGGGATCTCAAAGAAACACAGATACTTTCCTGGTCTTGCATAATTAATGTTAGACTTCATAAAATACCTCAAATCTGGTCTCAAGAAAGCAATTTTAATGGACGGGCTGACTGTTTCCTGTGTAGCAGCTGAGAAGTATATTCCCAAGCAAATTTAAAAATAAAGCAGCCTCCATACTTTCTTGGAATCCTATTGGCAAGTCAGTGTTGTTCAGACTAGCACGAAGTTCAAACAGGCCATGGAACTGGTGGCACATCCCTCTTTCTTCACCATGTTTCTGATTTAGAAATTGCTTTCCAAATTAAAAACATCAGAGCAGGGCAGACCAGGACAGTGTGGAAGCCCAATAGTGGAGCTATGCTGGCAGGAATATTGCAACTAAAAAGCTATAGCAGAAGTACCCTTGATCACCTGCTTTGAGAGTGTTACATCGTCCCAAGAGGAGAGTTTAGCAGCTTTGTATGTTATCTTGTAGAGGGACGCGTCTAGAGAATAATCCTTGCACAGGATTAATGGAGTCCTCTACTTTGAACTCAGGAGGGTTGCTTTTCCCCTCTTCTTCCTCCTGCCCAAGGAGTTTAGGTGTTCTTGCAAAAATAATTCAGGAAATGAAATTAAAATAACACAAAATATGTAAGACTGATTGGCTATATCACTGCAATTTTTTAGCATCTTTGTCTTTTTATTTCTCTCGTGTCTTCACTTCTGTAGGAATTTAGCTCATCTGCAGCTTCTGCTGCTTTAATACACTGGTCAGTTTGCACTTCAGTTCAGCCTTCTCAAATGTCTGCTGTCTCTCCAGAATCAGTGTGTCCTGGAAAACTAAATGTGTGCGAATACACTGACAAAGGAGAGACACGTGGAATACCTACGTGTACCATTATTTTGACTTCTTAGTTTAACTGGTGAAAAGTCTTCTAGAAATCTTGAACAACTGAAATGTGTTTGCAAGCTCAAAAGACCTGTCATTCATGGATAACAACTACTTCAGCCTTAATCATTTGTGGTTCCTGCCCCAGTTTAAAAATTACTGCATAGGCCAGTCTACTATTAATGCAGAACTGAGTAGTAACCCTCTGATTCAACAGTATGATTACCAGACTTGATAGCACTGAGCAAAAATAAGATGTACCTTTTGTTTCAGCACTACATATGTACAGCGCTCTATAGAATGGAAAAGACAGGAATTAATAACAAGTAGGATTCTAACTTGAAATGTTTCTGGTCTCCTTGTCTTCCTTAGGGGTTCTTAAAAGTCCTGCTGCCTGTCCTTAGCTGCACTATTTGAGAGGAGCTACTTCTGTCTTAACAGGAGCTCACATTTAAATAAAAGAAGAGTGGAAATGTAGCCAAACTATTATATTACTTTCTGGTGCAATGACTGCTGTGGGTATGGTTAAGTAAAGTAGGTCATGAATGGCACAGATAATGCCAAAGCCAGTTGAAGCTTACTGCCTTCTCGGGACCTCCTTCTTGTAGGATACAGTCAGGGTTTTCTATGTAAGAGCTGGAAAGGGGGTGGGGAGAAACCCACCATGTAAAAGCAACAACAAAAAAAGCCATCAATGCTCCAACAGTCTGGTCCTTTTGCAAGTGCATCTTTCCCCAAAACCAGAACCAGTTCCCTTGCCGTCAATGGAGGAGCTGTAACAGACTGCATAGTTTCCCATAAGAGTACTTTGGAACTTTGAAAGAGTGAACAAGCTCCTTAAAAGGAATGCTCTGTGCACCTCCTTGCTACCGGATGAGGCAGCAGTCCTGTCTACATGACCCCTCAGGTAAAACCTCCAGACTACCAGCAGTATAAAGTGGCAGCTCAAATTCACACGGGATCCAAGAACTCACTTTCATGCCACAACTGAGTCTTCAGAGTAGAGGACGTGGGCACTAAGAATCACTGACTTTTAGATATTTATGAGCTTCTAACCTTTTCTGTGGTGTAACAATAGTTTTGGATGCTCTCAGTGCATCAGGAGAGTTGTGTTTAGCGTGTGCAAGATAAGAAACTTCGGGGCAGTGTGGGTAGGGATTAGGCACAATGATAGTGGAGTAAGTATGCACATGACATGCCTCAAGAAACCACCTATATTATTTCTTTTTCTAGATGAGATGAAACATGGGACCAACCTTAGCAGCATGAGTCAGTACTAGCTTTAGAATCAGAAGAGAACGTGTAATTTTTCTTTCTTTTTTTTTTTAAGTTGCTGAAGGATGCCTTTTTGAGATAGGCCTAATTAAAAGATTTCCTTCCATAAACATCACTGTTTCTAAGACCTGTTTTGAGTGTGGACATGGGAGGTGATTTGTGTTCCATATTTGTTATGAACAGTTTAGGTTATAAAGAAATTAACGTGTCTGTTAGTACAACAATAATGGAGTTGTAACATGCCTCTGTAGTAAGGCTGGACGTATCTGGAAGAGCATCTGTTCCAGCTATCCAATGAGGATATTTATTCTCCAAAATAACAAAATTGTCAAAGTTATCTAAATTAATAAAGTGCTTCTGCCTAATTCCTTGAGCATATCATATCCTTCTCATTAAAGAAATTGAAAAGTTGACTTGTATTCATCTGTAGGTAGACCCATATGTGAAGCATGAAGGAGACAACAATGAGACTGAAGCTTGGCTTAAACACACTGAAGTGAGAATGAAGCAATTGGAGGACAACCAGTTCAATGCTAGAGGAAGAGATGGGAAGAGAGACAAAAATCTCAGCTCGGTAATTTGATTTACAGTAGGCATATAGTGGCAGAAGCCACAATAGCCTGGTTCCTGGTTAATGGTGACCTGCTGAGACAAGGATGCAATACACTGTTCCTTTAGACCCTTGTAAATTGGCCATAGCTTTGCTGAGGGCTTTCATAAATTTGGGGTTAAGATATGTGAATCCAAAGACTCTAACTCCTTAGTGAAGGGGTGGTCAGCCTTCCTGACCACTTTACCAAAACATCTGTGTGGCAGGGGCCACAGGACATGTTTCTCTTCTACATCTGTATATCCAAAACCAGAGAATGGATAGCCTTCAAAAGTAACTTACAGAAAGGAGAGAGCGGTAGCTCTCCAGAGGCCTTATCTCCCTGTTGCAGAGGCTGTGCTTCTGCTTACAGCTTTTCTCTAATCACTGCCTCAGTACAGCACTGGTGTGGTGGTGTTCTCCCGTGGGCACTGCCCTGGAAGTGTGTCAGCCCCACAGGTTTCCCTCTTTGCCCACGTGAACATAATTAGCTAATTCTTTTGATCATTCAGTTGCTCCTCTGCATCATAAAGAGCTAAGAACTGCTAAGAACTTTTAAATTCCTCTCTGCTGGCTGAGTTTTTCTTTAAATTTTTAGGCAGATTAGCAAAGTACACTGATGAAACAAACATCAAAAAGGAAGTTCAGTCATGGAAAGGTTAAAGACAGGAATGTTTGTAGAAGAGCTTCAGAGCGCAGGCAACTGCTGACCCAGTGAAGTCACCTGGATGGAACCACTGAACATTGCTTCACATTGCTTCGCTGCATATGGTATGGCTTTGGGGTGTTCTTTTTCTTATGTTTTTGTGGTTTTGTTTTCTTAAAGAAGAACATTCCATTGTACCGCAATGGAAGCTGAGAAACCAGCACTGTTCTTGGCTGGGCCTTTGTTTCCGAAATTTCATATCGGGGGGGAAAAAAAGTGACCCAAAAGATAATAATGATTCCAAGAATCGTTAACTTTCCCCTTCTGGACAGAGGCCTGAAAAAACTTGCCTGTAAAGGCAGAATTTCAGGGGAAACTCCAACTTAAAGAGTCATCCTTGACTCGCAAGCCAAACAACTGTAAATGATGAATTAAGAGCAGTTTAAGTCAAATCTGTATGTGGATTCTCCCGTTTTTGTCATATGCTATCAGCTTGTCACATTCAAAGGTTCTCCTCGCTGTTGTAAAAGAGCTACACAAAAATCAGAGGAAACAACGAGCTTGACTGCACACAAAGTGTTATCAAATGTGCGAGTTCACTGGGGTGGAGAGAAGGAGCAGAACACTATTTTCTATTATCACCTCTAGTCATCCTGGGTATGCTAACAGTAACTGGGTGGAAAAAAAATGTTGAAAACAAATGTTGTTTTCTTAAACTGATGCTATTCACAGCAATTCACCCTTGAGTGCTGAGGCTAGATTCACTGAGTTTTCACTGCTTCATGGGGTCTGTGATCTTAAAGGAAAATGCTGATTAAATATATTTTTCTGAAACAAACTTGATTCTTCTTGCACAGCCACTTTAGTAATCATCTCTTGTGGCCCGATCGAAAAAATCCAGTGGAGCTGCAGTGGGATTCATTTCATTGACTTCAATAAGCTCTGGATCAGACCCATGGGGAATGAAGAATGACTTTCCCCTGATCTCTTAAATTCTTCTCCTCTCTCATTCCAAAGTGATTACAAAACTGGTGAAATGGAAGGAATAGTTTCTCTTGGTCTCGTGTTCTCCATCAATCTTTGGGTTTATTTTAGGCTATAAATTGCCCTAATCATGGATGCTTTCTTGTTTTTGTCGTACAATGTTTAGCTGCAGGAGGCCAAAATGCATGTTTACTGCCTTTCTGCAGCTGCTGTTGTACTGGGATTGTTTATCTGCATAGTGCCTGTCTGCCGTGGCTTCTTGGGTATTTCACAATCTGAGAAGCACAAATCTCTTTAGTAGAGTTTTCAAATTGATAAGAGAACTGAACCACAGTGTTCTGGGAAGGAATCTATCAGTCTGAAAAAGCTAGGCTTTTTCTGCTTTTGTGAAAGCATTGCTGGGGGCCAGCATAATAATAGCAATTTTCTGTGGCTGTGCTGTCTTGCGGTGCTACATGCCCCACGTTGCTGGCAGAGCACAAATGTGTGCAGCAAACAGTTTGCTTAAGGGTTTCTATGAGGCTAGTAACAAGATACATACAGTGGTTTTATATAGTTGAATTTTATGTCCATAATCATTGTGCAGTGCATACTTGTCGTTCTACAGCCAAAGTAGTTTTAACTGTGTATCACTACAACTGCCCAGTGTTGCAGTGTTTCCAAACAAGTGTTGGGTTCTTTAGCCAGGCTTCCCAAGATGCGTTGCCACTGCTGTGTAAGATCCTGGGATTTTACATACTATGTGTTGGGGCATCCAACTGCAAGATGATGGAATTTTGAGGCTTGGAGTAAAATTTAAATTCCCATGATTTTTCTTATCTCACATCCATCTCATTTTTAGCAACCCAGCCAGCACTAGTTTAAAAACATTGGCAAGCACCAAGATGTTCATGGTGATGAATATAAACAGGCTGTTGCAAACATGTCTGAAGACATGCAAAGTTTTCAGGACTTGGGCAGTGAGGGCAGCCAAGGAGGAGTCTGACACCAGCCACACAGAGTGCTAACCCTGCTGGGACAGCCTCGCTTGGTGGAGTGTGGTCTGTCTTGGGCAGACAGTGATGATTGATAGAAGGTTAGCTTTATAAATCTAGGATTACAGATTGGTAAAATCCCCCATGACCAAAGACCTCCTCAAAGCCTGCACAGAAGTCCTTTGGAGGGGTAGCAGGGGATTCGTTATGTAAAGGCAGTTCTCCCTTTGAGTCATGCTTCTCCATCCTTAAGCATGCCATGAGTTAGCTGCTGACGATCTGTGCCAGGCAGAGCAGCTGACTGACTTGCATAGAAGCCATGTGCTGCTGTCATGAAGACGTGTTAGGCTGAATGATCCATAATAGGTACTCACAAGTCTGTGCATTTGTGAGTCCCCAAGTTGTTTTATTTGGGTCACTCTGTTGCTTACACTTGGAGCCCCTGGAATAAGTCCATAAAGAAGGGCCAACAAAGCCTGCAATTGCTGTGAGAGGTTCACCTGTGTTAAAGCATAATGGTCTTGAAAGCTCTTGTGCCAGGCTTCCCGCAGCCATGCTTGTGATTCTTGGCCTTGTGGCCTCTGGCTGTCCCCCTCACTGCTACTGCAGAGGAGACGCTAGTTTGTTTGCCTGTTATCTCTGTGTCAGGAGTGTCACCACCAAACTTTGCAGTGACTGCATGAGCTCTTCCACACAACGTTTCATGAAAGAAAGGGCTACAGCTTTATGCAACAGATGGGGGGAGAAGGCTGGTAGACCCTGAAGGCAGACTTATCCTATAGCAATTCAAAACACTAAACAAATGCTGCCATGACTGGACTATAGTCACTCATGCTCCTGCTTTGAGGATTAGGACTGCTCATGGAAAAATGTGTGTTGTGCTTTGTTTGGAACTCATCCCGCGTGTTAATGTTGTGATGTATAGCCTCCGTCCTCCCCTTAAGTGTGTGGCTGGAGTGGTGAACACGCAGAAATGCTTTATATGGGGGAGGGTTCATGCTTTGTACAGAAAGAGAAGATTTCTAATAATAAACACATTTTGTGTGGGTGTGTGGCGAGTTGTTTGTTTGCTTGGTTGTTTGTGTTTTTTCTAAGGAAACTGTTTGTGAAAGATCATAAGTATGTGTCCTCAGTGCACGCTGGTCATTGAAAGCTAGAGATAAACTATCCTACTGGTAAGAGTCAGCGTTAAGGGTTCTCCCAGTGCCCAGAATTCTCTTTGCCATCACTTCATGCAGAAATTCATGATGCTGCAGACCAGACGGCAGAGTGCAGTGTGCCCCAGAAGAGGATGGTTGCAGAAGCAGGGGCTTGCAGAGGATGCCCGGGCTGCAGTCTGTAATCTGTGGTGGACAATGAAAGTCTAAGTCCCTAGCTGGGTGAAGCAGGCTGACTCTTCAGCTGCGTCTGCGAGGCCACTTTATCCACTGTTTTGCTTCAGGAACCCTTTCCTCCACTGCTCTGTCTCTTTATTTGCCTCCTGGGATGCCCTTGCAAGCATTTTGAACATGTCGTCATCTCTGGAGCTCTTCTTTTTCCTACGTAGATTGGATAAGTATTTGCTTAATGACAATAGCAGCCCTGTCCTTAGTTGCCATGAGTTGTCAGCTGTTGGGGGGAAGGAGAAAATGAGCTATTGTAAGAATGATGCTTTCATGCCAACTGGAACAAAGAGCTTGGGTTGCTCCCCCTTCCCCCTTTGTTTTAGCTTTCTGGTTCTTCCCAGTTTTGGAGACAGCAAGACATTTTCAAAATCTTTTGCCTCTGAAGAATGGGGGGCATCAGTCTACCTTGAGGAGAGGAGTTTAGAAAAATTCAGTGCAAATCAGACTAATGTCTGCATCTATTCTTACAGAGTGTGTTGTGGCAAGGGGAAGACAATGCTGCACGCAGAGGCAAGGTGGTGTTTGTTTGCACGTCGGTACTGGCTGTCCTTACTTAAGCAGGTATCCCTTCTCCAAAAGGCATCGGACAAAGCGAGCTGTGGCACTGGAGTGGAAGGACACCACTGGCTCTGGTGCCATCCATTATGAGTCACTTTGAGAGAACTGCACTGCTGTGCAATTCTCTTCCCTAAATTAGATTTCCTTAAGGTTGCTCTTATTTTTTGGTTCTCTTACCTTTCCCAACAACTGCAGTCAGCATGAATTGCACAACAGTTACGTGACCCAACAGTCCAGAAAGAGGTATGCGAAACCCTAGTTGTGCCTTGAATCATTTGTATTTTTGCAATCTCTGGTTGCTTTTTTTAACCTTCAGCTTCTTCTTTGCCACTACAGTTAGAGCTTGTGTTTCTGTTCTGTTAACTGGTACAGTGCTGCAATCTTCAGTTAGGTGACCGTGTAGGGTGGAGGGGAAGAGAGAGTGTTAAAAGGAAGGTGGTGTAAGCAGCCACGTGGTACATGGCAGGACTGAGCAAGTAAAGTGGTCATTCTTGCTCATCATTAAGGGGAATCCAGAGAGCCTGTACTTTTTCCAGAATGGCCTCCACTCGGAGTGAGCGAGCAATATTGCCTTTTGTTAAAAAAGATGGTGGGGCTAGCATAGATGAATACAGCATCCTTGTAGGCTACCTGGAACCAGTCTGCCTTAGTGATACAACTGTACAGGCAAGAGGAGCTCTGACACAGTAGAAACATTCCCACCTTCAGCTCTGTGGTGCACCTTGTTTCACTGATTAGCACCATGGTCTTCAGACCATCTCTTCTCTGGCTGAACGTACTGAGGTTGAGTGTTTCAGTGTTACATTGGTCCTGTTTGGCTCCCTAATCACCTGCATCAGGGACAGATTTCTTCTGTGACATCCACAAAGTGCTGTGATGGGTTTTATTGGAAGTATAGGCCAGTTCAGGGAGCAGTAAGGTTTGGGTTTTTGTGAGCACTCAGGACACCTGGGGCTCTGTTCCATCCTGCTGGCTGCTGTTGGCAGTATCATCTGGATAACTGCTTTTGTGCATTTGTTCCTCATGGTGGCTGCAGCTCAGATGTGTTCTGCTGCCCACCTCTCCCCAGGGCAGGGAAACCAAAGGCCTGGGCACTGCACCAGGACTGTTTGCCCTGGCAGGATGGGGAATGCAACATAGCAATCAGGAGATCCTCATGACTGGATCTGCAAAAGAAGGTCCCAGCTGCCCATCAGTTGAGATGACGGCGGCGTTGTGACATCCGTGGCAAAAATTACACAGGTTGCTGGGAAACCAGGGGGATGCGGAGTGGGACCAGCCTCCGGCTTCACTGGAAAAAAACCAAACTCCCATCTCCCTTGTGCACAATTGCTAGAAAATTCACAAGTAACTTTCTGGAGTTTAGGGTATTTGTTATGTTTGTTTTGTTGTTGTTGTTTAAGTGGAAAATTTCAATGCATGGTAAATTACAGCTACAGATCAGTCCTGAAAGATGATATAGTGTAGATCATGGGTCTGCTGATAGAATCCAGGCGTGAGGTTATATTGAGGATTTCTCACAGACTGATCATAGTTTAGACTATCCATTATAGGTTTATGTCTGATTCCTAAAACTGTAATTCGTGTATGTGATCCTTTCTCTCCCTGAAGCCTCATTAAATGTATATTTTAGTAAATTGCTTTATGTTTCTAATACAGTTGACTGACCCCTAGTGCTTAAAGGAATTTCTTGTAACAGGAGTGTTGGAGCTGCAATGGGATGATGGATAGCATCAAACTGTAGGACAGTTTGCGAGATGCATCAAATGTGAAGTCAAAATGTGTGCACATATGAGGGACAAATAGCCTCCAGCAATAAAAATAGTTCCCAATTGCCATATGAGTTAGTATGTCACAAGAGCATTAATCAATAGGTTTATTCCAAGAACTATTCTAGGGCTGAAGGGCAATCTGATCATCAGCATAAGGATATTGGTGCTGCCAGAAACAAAGCTGCAAACAGCATAGGAATTTGAGAAAATGCATTCAATGCTGTATTTGTAATGGATTTACATATTTGTATAACTGCAGAATGAATTAATTATATTCCCACTGCTTACAAGGAAATCTGAGAAGATAATACTTTCCACTGATGATGGAAATAAATGTCATCTGTACTAAGTAGTTAAAAATTATTTGAGCCAAAATTCCATAAAAGTTGGCAAATCATATATGGGCAGTTTTTCCTGAAAACTGGCAAGAAAGTGAACTCAAGGACTGTTGCTGAAAATCTGTATGCTTCTAAAATCTGTATACTTCTAATGCTGCTGGAAAAAGCCAGGAGGTTTTATACTGGCTTATGCAAAAATATGTAAAATGATGAAACACTACAGGAAACTGAAATTATTTCCCCACCACCTTTATGTTGCTCAATGCAGCTGCTCTGCCAGCCACCTCATATCGGGGCCAGGAGGCATGGCCGCTTTGTCAGCCCCCCCGGGTTCCTCCCTGCCAGGGCTGGGCCAGGGGTGCTGCGGTCGGCAGGGCTGTGATTGCCTCTGGTCTGCACCACCAGCCACTGGTGCCTGGGAAATACCTCCTCAATGGCTCTGTCGGTGCTTTCAGGTCAGGGAGGCTGAGACGTTTCTTTCAGACTCCTTTGGAGTTTCTGGTATTTCCAAAACAAGGTGGCCTTTCCACCGTTGAGAGGGGAAGCTTTCAAAATGAGCAGCTTTCAAAACCCTGTGTGTATTTATGTGGGTATATAAAGATAGCTCTTAATATATATGTTTAGAGCTATATTTATCTGTAAAATAAAGACATCTCTAAACATACGTATTTAGAGATGAGACTAAAACCAAATCTACCTTTTAAGCCCCAGATTGCCCCTGTCCCTTTTCAGCTGGCAGACACGCAGCAGAGCCAGCTGCAGAGATAAGAGTCAGCCTCCCTGCGGCAGAGTGATTAAAACCTCCTGATCTGAACTCCTGCAGACTCCCAGCACTTCTGATCCAGATCTGAGCTTGGTGGCACAAGCCTGTTTCTAGCACTAGTGCAGATAGCTGAACCACTACAGCAATCATGGCTGAGCACTAGAAAATGGAAGAAGTGAGTCACATGAGGGAGATGAAAGCCAATGCTAAGTGCTGTGATTATTCTATCAAAACATGTCTTAAAAAAAAAAAAAAATCCTTAGCTAAACAATACCATCAGGTGATATTAACTGGTGACACTTTCTAATCTGGGATCGTGAGCTAGCAGGCTTTGTGTATGCTTTGCTTTGCAGCAAACTGTCAGGAGCAGAGGGGTAGCTGCGCTCGCCAGGCTGGAGGCCCACTAGGGTGCAGAACACCAGTGCTGGAGAGGGGCTAGCAGCCCCCGACCAGTTGTCACACAAAATCATTTGTGCCGGTACCGCCCTGGGAACAGTTTTGTCAGCGCCCCGGTGAAGGGCAGGGGTGGTGCGGCGGGTGGATGGTACAAGGAGGTACCAGTTACTGCACCTCAGGGCCCTGGGTGATCCCTGCCTGACGGTGAAGAGTGCCATGCCATGGGGCTGCAATGGGAGAGGAGTGTGGGACTGAGCGCCTAACACCGCTCGCTTACTCCATAAATGGGCTTAGCAGAGGTGGATTCAGATGCGGTTATGTAATCTGACAAATTATTTGCTGCCAGAGCAGGAGACCCAACCTGTAATCCTCAGGGGGATTTTGTAACGCCGCTTCCTGTACCTGTGCTAGCAGCAGCCAGAGGTTCACTGCGGACTGTAAAACCTGGCTAGAAATCACAGTGAATTTTTGGGACCTTGACTGGGATCGTTTCTGTATCATTGCTTGGGATGGTAGTTTGAAACTTGTTTGCGTGTCTCTACATACACTGCATTTACATTATTTGAGCTGCACTGTTGATGTAACAGGCAAAGCCATGCTTGGGTGAATTCAGAAGTCTGCCGTGGTTTGGTTCAACATCCATGGCTCACACAGTTACGGCTACTACAAAACCAAAAAGTCCAATTATTTTAGTGCTTTGATGGGTGGATGAAACCCACTATTTTGCTGCAGTGGTTGCACTTGCAACTGCTGTCAGCAGCTCCCCTTGCGCACTTTGCCAGCAGGCTGCTTTCTGGATCTCGCCTCAGCAGGAAAAGCCTCTCTGTCTGGAATCAGAGACGTTGACTGTCCCTCTCAAAGAATTCAAGAACAGGAGAGGAAGGAGAGATTTTTCTCGCACTACTGACTCTCTTCATGAGACCAGGAGACTTAAACCCTAAAAAGTTCCTTTAAAATGTCAAGATGATGTAAGGTACCTGTGTCCCACCCTTCTTGGGTGTTCTTGGCTCCACTGTCCTTGACCTGAGTAATTTCAGTACTATTTGTTTTGAGTAATTTTGGTTTTGCTGCTGCATGTCCCTGTGAATAAGAAACAATGTTTCTGTTGGCAACAAGTTAGTTCTCCATCCACCCATGTCTCCTAAAGCATGATAAAAGCGCAGGATGAACTCTCAGTCTCTGACCTTTCCGGTGTGTGTGTGCATTTTGTCACCCAAGTGGACTGAGAGCAACATTTCACCCTTTAAATGTTCACATGTCCATGCTAATGGGAGAAGTCGTAAGATTTGGGTCTAGACTTTAAAGATACCTCAGTATTTGGATTTGGAGGTTTGGTTGATGCCACTTGTAAATCCAGCTCCAATTTCTGTAACTTGAGAACCGACTGTGTGAAATCACTGGGAGCTCTGCCATGCCTGTTTGGGTGTTACAATTTCATACTCATAATTTCCTGGGTTTGAGATTCAGTGTTTCTATCTGAACCAACTTTAAGTAGGGAGAAGCAGGTTATTAATAAGGCTAGCTCTCCAGGGATTTTTTTTTTTTTTTTCTTTGCATGTTCACATTTATGGGAACTCCACACTGCAAAACTTTAGACCAAAGGTCTTCTCAGGTTTAAAAAAGCAAGAAGGGTTCTTACAAGTCTGTGGGAGGCATCTTTTTGGCATCCGTATGCTCTTGGCTGCAATCTTCAAGCCTACTGGGAAATGAGTGAGAATCTAGTCTTCTGTGCACAGTGTCAGAATGCCTGCTAGTTTTAAACTTCCATTTTTTAAAATGGTTAAAACACTTTATGTTTAAGAAGAATGAATCTCCCAAGACATATGTATGCTGCAAATGAGAGGACTGCAGTTTCTCCAAAGCTTGATGGAAGTTCCCTGCTATATCTGGGAACAGCCTGTCAAGTTCTGAGTTATAGAAAGTATCTCTGTTGAGTTCAGATTTCATGACCATTTGTTCCTTGCACAGACTATAATTTGTTTACTCTTCACTGAAACGTTGAATCACTAAAGTAATAACATTTACTGATGTCGGTGGCTGCAAAAGGTAGAAGCTGTCACTTGCTAGGAGTGTTAATAAACGTGTTGGATGACTTTGTGGGATGCCTAGCTTATTTTTATTCTGCACTGCTACACAGCCATGGTTTTTATCTTGCTATATTCCTAGAACCAACAAGAAGACCTGCTCTTGCATCTCCCCCACTCCTCCTTAAAGGCCTAGAAAGGAAAGCGTAATGCTGCTGCTGTTCATGGGGGTGCACAGCTCTGTGGTAACAGGGGTGCATGGTGATGGTGACTAAAGGTCCTCCTGTGACTGGGTGTCTGCCCCAAAGGCATCTTCAACTCCAGTGTCTGCTTTTCTTTTCCTAGATGGGATACTTCCAGTCTATGCTAGAGTAGCTACTTCTCAATGTGTGACTGTAGCAAGATAATTATCTTCTAATGTGAGATTCTGCTTGTGCTGTGCCCAGGACATAGGTTATTATTATTCCAGAACAGAAAAGTATGTATAAAGTATATACCTGAACAGAAAAGTACTGATATTGTTTGCAAGTGAAATGAAGTGAGGCTGGAGTGATTGTTTTGTTGTTGTGTGCTCACCTGGGTCTCGTTTCCTTTTTTCCCCTCCCCTTATAAGGCACTAAGAGCCTATATTAGAAAAAAGAAACCCCTGAACTTTTTGTCAGGGTCACATAGTGGTTACATGATAAAAAAGGAATGTATAACCTTGAGCAGACCGTGGCTTGCCTGACCTGGTGAAATCTTAGGGCCTGTGATCCCATGAGAATTAGACAAACTGTGGAGTTTGGACTTTTTCCTATGCAACCGTGTTATTTTGGTTGGAGGCTCCCTTCACAGCTCTGCTGCTTCTATGTGACCCTGCATGAATCCCTAAACTTCTCACTTCTTCAGCCTTCTGCTCAGTGAAACACAGAAAATCTTTATTTATCCCTGCCTTACAGGGTTAACATGTGGCTTGTTTGCACCGTGTTGTGTGATCCCCTGATGAAAGCTATCATGTAAACTCTGATAATCCAGCATGCCCATACTGAAAAGCATGCGGTCTGAATAGTTAGACATGCTTTCTTCTCACTTTCAGAGAAGACAACTCTCTCAACATGTTTTGTTTTCAGATTTTGATCTTTAACCTTGATACTTACGATGGTTGGAAAAGGGAGAGGGTTGGCAAGTGTCTTTCTGGTAGAGATTAACCAGACCAAGACCAGTGGAGCAGCTGGGGGGGATCCTAGCTCTTTCCTGTACAGCACACCTAGCCCAAGAGTAAAGTCTGTGTCATGTCAACAAGGAAAGATCTGCCTCCACTTGGCAACAAGTCCATAATACTAAACTTTCTTGCTTGCTGTTCTTTCTCTCAGTATTGCTGGTATTTTCTTCACCTTCCTATGTCAGCTTTCTTCTCCAGGCACAAGAAGGGTCACCACTGTGTTCTCTTAAGAAACTTGAGATGAGGAAGTAATGCTAAAAGTTAGTCTTTTAATAGCACTTAAGAATCCTTCTTTCCCCTCTCGCGAGAGGGAAGAAGATGATGTGGGCAAGTTTTAGGATTTTGTTTTGGCTTTGATTTGGCGAGGTGCAGAAACTACATGAAGCAGCCTGGGGTTTTAGTTTCATTTGTTCTGTCCTCTGGTTTCGTCATTTTGGAAATGTAAACAATGCACAAAGTGTCTTGTTGCAACATCTTCCGATAAGACCAGTATAAAATTGGCTTGGTTACATGCTTGTTTTAAATCCCCATTTTCCCATAATATTCTTTCTGATTAAGTAATTCAAACATATATGTCCAAATCAAGATGTTCTTGATCTCTCTTGTTGCCACAGTGGCTTCTACTGTAGAAAAGACTGTAAGACTTGGCCCACTTTCTGCAACGGTCAGTCTGCACTCCTGCAGCTTAAATATTAGTACAACATTTTGAAAGACACTGATACTTTTGTAACACTGGGTGAAGTGTTACAGCAGTACTCCCCTCCTTGGCTTGCCCTACAACAGGGACAGAGTGGAGGGGCAGGGTCCATACCTGCCAGGCTAACTCCTGGATGTGCAGAGAAATTCTCACTGGGCATATTGTGAATGATTCCCACCTATGTCCCCAAAATGTTCTTTCTTAGAGAAGTTTTGCATGTGTCCAAGCAATTCCCTGAAGAAAGCTCTTTGTTTGTAAATCTGCTACGTTTGCTATATACCAATAGCGCTATGGTAATAAACAAGTGACAGTTCTCACAATTAATGCCAGCACATCACTAGCCTCTTTCAGACTAAAATAAGTAATTCCACAGTCTTGTGAGTGCAACTATGAGGAAAGAGATTCCGAAATACTAAGTACTTGAGGGGATTAGCAAAAAATGCGAACGTTTGTCTTTCAGGTTAATAGCCTGTGTGGATGCTGTCATTCTGCCCTCAGGACCCTGTGGGTTGGCATCAAGGCTGTCTCTGAGCATGTTGAGAGAAGTTAAAGTATTATTAATATGGGCCACATTCCACTGATGTGCAGCTTCGAGGTGCTGAGGACGCCCTTGTTAAAATCTTGGCGGATCATCACAAGCATCTTCCATGCTTTTGGCCTAAGGGAGGTGTTCCTTCATGAGCTGCATTAGTCAGAAAAAAAAGGGAAGGTTTCAAAACAAAGCCAAAGTTCAAACTCAGAAAAAAAACTCTTTTGCCTTTTTAAACTAGCGTATGGTTCTGGGACACGTAGTTGCAGGTATGTGCAAAGCCACAGGAGTCGTGAGGAAGGCGTAAGGCTTGCTGAGAAGGGAGCTCTCGAGCTTTCTGCGTAGTCTGACAAGTACTGACTCCTCTGTTAAAGACTTGCACTTTGCCAGGAAGTTTTCCAGCTCAAGCAGACATGTTCCTAGCAATGAGAAAAAACAGCTTACTGAACTTCAATGAACTTGCAGAAAATATCTGAATTTTTACTGTAAAAACCTTTTCACCATGCAAGTGAATGGAATGCATAGGGCTTTATGGGTAATGGCAAAAACTTTAGAGCAAAATGAGGGTGTTATAAAGTCAAAGTCTGTTCCTTAGCACCTGGCCTCCCTAGGAGGCTGCTTAGGGGGCATCCTCTTTGCCTCTTGCAGCTGCATGAGGAATGTGTTGAGAAGTGTTAATATAATAGAGACCAGTTCTGCTTGCTCTTCAATGGAGAATCTCAACGATGGGGTGAACGCAACAGGAGCAGTGTCCTATGCAGTCTTACCCTACTGTCCCTGTCATTAAGCATAGGTTACCTACAGATGACTGTTAATTCTCTGGAAAGGGAACAGAGAGGATAGCAATTTAAAAAGCATTGTAGAAAAAAAGAGAATCCCTGTTACACTAAAACTTTGTGTCTGTTGTGCATTTACTTTGAACAAGAATGCTGGAAGCTGGTTTAAGTAAGTGAGTGTGCTTTAAGTTCCTCTCTGCTTTGTATTGTTTTCAACCCCAGCTCTTGCATACAGATAGATAAGCCAAAGAAAATGTAATTATAGTATATAGTTAGCTTTTCTCCCCACCTCAAAGCTTGGAATCTGGTCATTTTTACAGTTTGTAAAAATTCATAATGTTGTCAGGCTTGACGAAGCAATACTAACTTCTGTGTAGCTGGGGACCTCCATTCCCCACTGTATTCTTCACAAGAGGCAATTCCTGACCACTGTAAAGACTCAAGTGGTTTCTGGAGTGGTCACCAGTTCAGGCAAGGTTGTAGTTTGAATATTGCTATGGTTTTTATGCTGAAACTTCCTGGTGAGTGGGACAGCAGCTGAACCTGCTGGTCTGCTCTGGCATTGATGATAGACCTGCTTCGAGAAGGAGGTTGGGCTGAGTACTGTCCAGGGGTCCCTGCTGACCCATGTTTTATGGTGCTTTGTGGCAGTTCATGGAGGTGACGCTGAGGTTCAGTAACACGCAAAGCCAAGCAAGCAGCAAGGTGTGGAAAACAGACTGAATAATTACAATAGCATTAGGCTACGAAGGGGTGTTGAGGGATGGCAGTTGGGTTCACATGCCTGTACATATGCTGGGGTTTGCCTGCTCCTGCTGTATTAGGCTAGAAGTGAAAAGATGTAATTTTTCCATCTCAAGGGATATCCAGCCTGCTTGAAATGTTTATGGCAGTTAAAGTTGCTCTGTTCAGAACAGGCCAAAAAGATTGGTATGCTTTGGATGAGTGTGCCTCTATTCATGTCTCTATTTCAAAAAATGCCTGCATCTTAAATTACCTTCTGCAGGCTGCTGTGAAGACTGAAGTGTCAGGGAAGGGCCTTTATACATTTGTAAAATGATACATTGCGCTGACGTTGTATGTGTCATCTGATTTTGAAAAAATTAGCACAAACAGAGGAGAAAATGTTTCCTATTTTAAATCTGCCCGATTACCTGTGAACAGTTTATGAATCCATTTGGCCTGCTGTAAGTCTGGAAGGGATTCTTTGGACAAAACACCTAGTGTATATTGTACAGTTTTAGCTGAAAACAAGCGATCTTTTGAACTATCCACTTTGGAAGGATGTTCACTGGCTAAATTCAACAAAATCTTAAGTGCCCATTGTGGGGGGTGTTAAGAGAAGTCTGAAAACAACACTATTTGCTGTTAAGAGAAAAATTTCATTGGGGTGAAGAGAAATTATTTGGGGTTGATATTGAACTGCAAATAAAGTGGGGGAAAAATCAATTCTGCCCCATAGCTTATATTGGTAAGTAGGGGATGGTCATGCTTAGCAGCTCACTGCACAGAGAAGAGAAACTACAAAAATTACTCAGGACTCCTTTGTTCTCTCTGATGCATTTGCAGGGGCACTTGGTGGTTCAGCAAATGAAGTCTGAAAAGCTTGTTCATCATCCCCATTTTCTTCCCTATGGGGCCTTCAGGTGGATGTGAAGGTGATGGTGCTGTGCTCCCAATCATCGTCTGCACCCCACTAGTAACATCCTGGGCCAGGGCTCCCCGTCCTGGAGGAGGTAAGAGCTCTCCTGTGTGGGAAGCAGCACCATATTTGCAGCTTTCCAGCCTTCCAGAGAGCGAACATTGGTGGCAGCAGTAAGCATGTCCCCAGCAGCCGTGCTGGCTGCAACTCACTGCTTTGGCAGGGGAGGAAGCCACAGCCCAGCCAAGTCCAACGGAATGGAAGCATCCAGCCCATGGGGAGGGAGAGTGATGGTGTGCCGTGGTGGCAGGAAGGTCCGCTGCAAGGAGGAGTTGTCCAACCAAGATGGCATCCCACAAGAAATCTAGGGCACGTTTAAAGTCAACTTGGTTCAGCATTTGCCAAAAGCAGACCCAGGAGCCTCGTTCTGTCCCCTGGGGCCTTGT
Organism: Balaeniceps rex; assembly: GCA_013401315.1. NCBI lineage: Eukaryota > Metazoa > Chordata > Aves > Pelecaniformes > Balaenicipitidae > Balaeniceps > Balaeniceps rex. The sequence continues at coordinate 60,830 of VYZW01019997.1, forward strand.
TGAGACAGTCAAATGGATATTCAGGGGTATGCTGGAGCAGAGCTAAGCCCCACAGCACACAGCTGTTATACCATCGTAGAAAGTCTAACTTACGAAGAGGAATTTTTCCTTGTTGATTTGTATGATTTTCTTTGGAGAGGGATGGTCCTTTGGGCTCTCTGCTTTTTCACTCATCTGTTAAAAAGCCCCATTTTGGGACATCCCAATTCTTCCAGCCAAGAAGAGCTGGATTCTGCTCCTGGCTTGCTGAGAAGTGGTTGCTCAAGAGCAAAATGAAGCATTCCTGTCAGGAATTGGATGCACAACATCCAATGCACTCCTGGGGTCAGAGAAATAGGTCTTAGGCTCGAAGAGAAGTCCTCTGCATGGCAGTACATTACGTCAGTACAGAAATGGACCATCCAATTTTGCATTCCAGTATGAAACACAGCAGCCAGGTGATATGTCCAGCAATATGCAAGTTTAATAAACTTCCTGTTCGACTTGTGGACAGAATAAATAGTTCCATGATGTCTGCTTAACAAAGCCAAATTGCGCACCTCTCTATATTGCAACTAGAACTGCTACAGTTGAGGGACTGTCAACATTCCCCATATGGATGGACGATTTAGTTGCTTTGCTTCACATCAGGGCTAACTTGGCATTTGACTTACCCAGTGCAGCTACAAGATTTCTGTTTTTACTGAGCATAATTTGCATCCACTGGCTATGTCATTCTTGGGCTTGAAAAAGGAGTTTTAAGCAGCATTAGTGTAGAAGGAAAATTAATATTTAAACACATAATTTTGCAAATCCCTGGAGAATGGGAAGAAACTTAGAGGCGGATGCACACAGAATCTGGAGATGGCAAACATTCCCCCCTCCTTGCTTATAGTTTTCAAAAGGGTCCATGGGATTGAACTATTTATTACTCATTAGCGTCTGCCCCCCCAGCTTTCTGTTTCGTACCGGATGCGCAGTGTTTGTACAGAAAGCAAACTTATTGCACTGTGTAATAAAATTTGAATGCAAGCATTTAATTAACGTTATCTGTTCAGAAGCATTGTTTAAACAAAAGTTAACCTTTCTGTGCCAAAGCTGAATGAAACTTTGAAACTGAAGGTTAGTTTTTTTGTTCCTCTGACCAGTGCCATGGATTGATGTGCTGTTGATACAACCGCTTTCTCAGATTTCATGTATTGGAAGTCTATGATGGAGTAGTAACTTCATTAATTTGGCCCATACTGATTCAGTTGAATACTAATATTTTGACCTTATTCCCTAGGAAATATTCTTCTTGCTGCACAAACTTGGAAAGCGTGGCCATCCCTGTGGTGTGAGCCACATTTATGACAAGCTTTCAGAAAGATAATATTTCACATGTAAGTACATGACTGTTGGTTTTTAACACTTTCCGTATTATCAGAAAGAGGTATGGGTCCTCATTGTCCTGTATTTTTTGCATGTTCCTTTCTTTTCCTTTTTTTAGTACCCTGAGATTTATATTTCCACATGCCCTGTAACCCGGGGGGACAAGGATGCGAGTCCTGAGCGCAGCTGACCTCACCTGGGCTGACAGAGAGTTTTGAAACTTGGGCCCCAGCACAGAGGATAAGGATGCATATCTACAAAGGTATTTAAGCAACCAGCTCCTTTACTGCTTTTGTGTGTCTAAAGTGCTGTAGTGGATCCACCAACCTCCACTAAGCAGGTATGTGGAGAAGCTGGATATTGGTTACACGTTGACCAACCCCCATAGTCTAACTCAGTAGTCACAGAGGTGGAATCTGCCCGGTTATCTCAAGGAGGAGGAGGAAATTGGGCTAGGAATTATGTTTTGTGAAAATACAATACAAATTCCTAACCCAGTTTTCAGTCAGGAGAGCATGTTATTGTTGAACGATTGATACCAATTCATGGAAGCTTATTTTCTGTGCCTTAAGGGAAATTCAGTTAAGTAAACTTCTATTTTAAAACACTGCTCTTTCCTGTCACCAATGGAGCAATAACAATTACAGAACATGGGATTTTCTGCGAGTGTTGGTTGGTTGTTCTCATTGATATTAATTTTGCCGCCTCTATTTGAATCTTACCTATAATATTCCCTGAGGCAACCCACTAGAGACCTAACTGATTTCACTGGTGACTCCAGGCTGGTGTGTACTTGCTGCCCACTAAGACAAGAAGAAAGCCATGTCCCACAGCTGTGGTGGGACTAGTTAGTGCTAGAGGTGCTATGGCCCTGATGAATAGGACTGTACATGACAGTAGCAGAGGTTTGTGGCATACTCTACCCGTCGTGGGCTGTTGCTGACATCCAGACGAGCTCGTTTCTCTACATAGAGAACAGCTTCTGTCACTAACTAGCCCAGAAACCAAAACCTTCACAAGCGGTGCAAGTCCATTGTCTAGTCCTTGCCTTTCCGCGCTCATTACAGCTCAGCAAATACAGAGATTTGAATCTAACATGACAAGAAGTGTCAGAATCGGGGATTAATTCTCTGTGAAATAATTTCCGTGATGGGATGCTGCCAGGAAGCTTGACTCTGCATTCCTTGGACACCCCAGATTCCCACAAACTGTGAGGAGAAGACTGTGTGGGCAAGGAATGCGACATGAGCTTGTAATCTTTTCAGCTAGATAGAGATATCTTAGCACATAAGTGGGATGCTCTTAAGAGCCTGCTGTGCCAAAAAGGCGACCCTTCTAGGACTGGGACCATTTATAGAATGCTGATTTTTAGTGTAAAGCACGTTTTTATAACTGACTTCTATAAATGTTAAATACCAGGCCAATTAAGCATGACAGTGCTGACAGAGTCTTAATTAAATCAGTGTGAACAATATCAGTCTTGCATAACTCTGTTTCCATCAAAAGCATCAGAAATTATGATTTTTTTTCTTTGTCCCTTGTAAGAGATAAAGTTCTGACAGTTTGTTCCCGTTTCCAGTACTGCTGGTTCATTAATTTGTGTCAATAATTCTGAGCTTTCTACTCCATTCCCATCTCTCTCTGGTTCTCTGTTTTGCTTCCTTAGCGTTGACATTTTGGCTCATTCCCTACAATGCTATATACTGGCTACAGGGAGTTCAAGTGTGCCTTTCCTGTAACCCTTCTGTCCCTCCATTTAATGGCAGAGGGTACAAACCTGCAGTCCTTCAACAAGGATGGATCTTGCAAAACACTAACTTCCAAGAGCTTGTATTTGGTGTTCAGCACTTCTCTTTTTTTATTATTTTTGGAGACCGAGTCCCTAGGCAAAACTGTCATTTAAGCACAGTGGAAATTCAGCATGCAAGTAGATTGCTGAGCCAGGGCCGCTCTGGGATGTTGGCAATCCATGTGACTTCTGTGAAACGGGTGCTGATTAATTACTGGGTACATAAGAGTTAAAGGTAATGTAATGTCTGGTCTTGCTGTCAGAGTCTCCTACCTGTCTGCCCGTGCACAAGGGGGCCACTTGCATGCCAGCCTTTGAGTCATGCAGCAAGAGAAGGGCAGCCACACATGCGAAAGAGCACAAGCTAGGGCAAAGTCCTCTGTTTTCTGCACAGATGAGGGGCAAAAATCCTGGCAGGCCCCCTGGTAGTAGCTGATGTCTTGCCCTGGCTTTGATACCTGCAATTCAATACCCAGCAAAGCAGCAGTTACCTGAGGCGAGGTCAGGAAATGCTCACGTGATTTTTGCAACTTCAGCCTGCTGGACTCCTCCCCAGGCGACCACAACACTGAATGCTGGTTGTCCCCTCCTGTCCCAGATGACCGAGGAGGGAGCACCCACTTTGTCAGCCAGGAGCAGACAGCAGGAATCTGGCTTCATCTGGCCTGATGCCACCTGTGGGTCCCCTCAGGAAAAGGAAATTCCCAGCTGCTTCCAAGGACAGCTTGAGGTCCTCTCTTTTTCTGGAAATGGTGCAAGGGGAACTTAATCTGGATGTGATAGCTGGGATCTGGCCTGAAGTCTCCTCTTCAACTCAAGAAATAGTTTGCTTGTCTCTCTCTAAACATTTTGGCTGTCTCTGCTTAAAAGCGTTATATAATTTCAGAAAACTACTCACACGTCCAGCACTGCAAAACAGATAAACAGGGAGAGGAGCTGAGTGTGTATAACAAGCTGGAACACAACCAAAAAATACTTACAGCCTGTGATCAACTTGGTAGCACACAGGGACCACCAGGGGTGGTCACAAGGGTTGACTTGAGTTCTGCTCTCTCTCTCTTCTGCTTTCTTATCCCATTTACATCCTTGATCTCCAAGTTAATCATTCTGTGATGACTTAGGCTTGATCAAACCTTCAGCTTTTGTGAGGAAATGTTGTTAGCATCTTCAGGGAACACGTGGATCAAGTTCTCAGGGTCTTGAAAGTGCCACCATGTCCTGAAATCCCATTTCTTAGACTGCAGTTCATCTTCTTGTCTGTTCTCCATTTGATTTGTGTTCAGAATCAGACCACATGATGTAGAATGCAAATAAAGAGGTTTTGTGGAAGACTACTAGAAGATTGTAATCTTCTGGTCTTATCTCTCATTCCAGATGTATCCTGAAATGACTCGTTCATTCTTCTCTTTTTATTTCACAATGTAAGCATTTCACAGAGGAGGTGACATCTTTCAGTGCTTTAGCATTTCATCTCCCTATGTCTTCACATTTTTTTCCACTTTCTCATCTGCACGTTACCAACTTAATTAAACTGCACAATGACTTTAAAAATACAAACTCTAACAAAGACTAACGAGGATGTTTCTTGGCCGTTGGTCATTGTTTTGCCTTGGGCCCATAGCTTTGCTTGCTGCTCTCCACTGGGCGCTGAACCCATACTTGTGTTTAAAGATAACTGCTCCGAGCATGATTATATCACAGTTTCTGTGTATGCTTTCAGGAGGGTTTAATGTTGTATAATCTGCCCGTTATAACCACATTTCCAGACAATAGGAGGCTGCAGAATACAGTGCAATAAAGTGTTAGCAAATCTTGTTGCTGTTCATTCCCTGTCATTACATTTAGGTTCTGATGAGCTGGTTTAAGAGCACACAGGGGGAAAAAAAAAAAAACACATGAGCTCAAAGCAATGGCTGCAAATATAACCAGTTTTCTTAGTCCACAAGCAAAGATGACGTGGCCTCTAGCCATGATATGTACGTGATATTCTTCCATCTGAATCTGTCTGCCAAAGCAGCATAAGCTTAAGTAAGACCTTTTTTATCTAATCATGCAGGTTGACTAATCATGTTGGTTTGACCGGACCAGCTTTCAATAAAGGCATTGGAGAATAACTGCAGCAGCTATCATCTTCCTCTGTGGGATTTCAGGTAAATTTCTGCAGCTCAGTGTGTCTTGCAAGTATGAGCAAGCAGAGTCTGTTGAGAGCAGAGGAAGTTTCTCATTCTTATTGTCTTCTTATGACCTGTTTTCCACAAGCAATACCACAATGCTAATTACTTTTGTAGCAGAGCAATTTGTTGTGATTTACTTATTTCTTCTATAAGCATACTTAGTAGCTGAAGGAGTCAAATTCCATTCAAGATTGTGACTTTGCCTCAGTTTCCTGTCTTGTTAAAGATATAGCTGATGTTTAAACAGTTGGGAAGTCATGTTCCTTGAAAAACCTGTTCCTTTGAATTCCTGTAAACAAACATCTTTAATTACCGAGTGCTATGTGTCAGCAAAATCCTGAAACCATGCTGAAGATGTGTTATTGCCACATAGGTGCATGGGTGAGAACCATCTTTTGCAAGACTAGAAAGGGTCTGATCTTGTCTCAAATTGTACTCCTGATTCCTAGAAATACTCTTGCTAAAAGATAAGCAAAATGATGTAATCGTGGATGTCCACTGGGTATTCTGGATTGAATGAAATCCTCCTTGTGTACCATGGGAATGGTCATAGAATAAAAATTCCAGATGGGCTAATCATAACACAAACATCTACCGAGGTTTCAAGCTGGAACATCTGGGAGAACAACTATGGAGCAAAATGCTAAAAAGAAAAGGTGTGTTCATCCTGACTGGGGAAAGCTCTTACCTTGGAGTGCCCAGGCCCCCTTACTGGGAGGAAATGCCCCCTTCATTTGGCCAGCACTAATTAATGACAGGATTTCACAGCCAGTCCACTCTTGGACTTGAAGGTGAGCTCTTGAAGCTACCTATTGGGTGGGAGGAGGGGTCTGTTGGGGATCCATGTCCCTGGGGAAGGGCATCACGGAAATCCCTGGTGCCTGGGTGAGGCTTTAGAGCAGTGTCCCATGTTTGTTGTCATTAATGTTTAAATTTATTGTGTGGAGAAGCAGCTGACCTTGAGTTTGCTCTATATGCCATCTACAGGTATTGGGATGAGAGAGACTTCTCCTGCTGAAGCCATCTTTATGCTTTGCATTTAATGTAAACAGTGTGTTTAGAAATGTATTGTCTGTGGCAGATCTGACATCACAACCAAATTCTTTAAAATAAAACATTTAGGGGGAATCATGTGTCAGCTGCCTAGCACTGAAATGTATGGAATGGAATTAAGCAAACCTTTTCTTAATTAAAAAATGAAAATGGATTCTGAACTTTATCTAAGGGTCACTTTGGGATGATTTCTAGACAGAAAAAATCTTGGCTTTCTGGCAGGACAGCTGTGAGGGAGTGTTCTATTCATTAGAACACAATTTGTCCAAGAAAATACGTTCCAAGTCCTAATCAATTTAGATGAAAACTTGCTGGACAGGGTTCAAGCAGGCCAGTTATGGAGCCTTATAAAGCCAAACCCACATGTCTCAGTGGGCAAGAGGCAAGATAATCTTAGCTTACAATGGAATGTTTGAATTTATGCAGCTAAGACACTGACATAGGCACAAGGGTTGGTTCTTTTGTGGGTTTTTTTAACCAGAAACATGTGAAGAATTAGAATTTTTAAAGAGAGGGAATGTCCCTTTAAGATGTAATCACTCATGGTGAATGGACTGTGGCCAGATTCATCCTTGCTTTAGCATCTATAGAAAGATTTTTGGAAAAGACCAGCTTCCAAAGCACTAGAAATGTAGGTGTGCCTCCAAATGAAGGTCCTTGGCATCACAAGCTCTTGCAAAGTTTTATAATTCCCAGCTGTATAAGGATTTTTTTAATGAACTGCTTCAGCAGTGGAAATTCAGCAGTTTGGAGAAGCTGTTGCACAGTTAGCCCTTGGGAAGGTGACACCATTCATGGCATTGTTCAGCCGTTAAATGTACACTCTTTATGATGACACATTGCTGCCGAGCACAGAAAACTACAGGGTAACACACTCCCAGCCTTCCTGGTGTTAATGGTAACTATATTAGGATTTGCTTTTCTGTCATTCAGTTAGTTTCTCCATTATTGCAGCTCGTGTTTCAGGCTGCAAAAGGGTACTTAACTTTCAAACAATGCATTTGCAGATCCACGCTAAAAATTCCCACAAGGATGAGATATAACCTGAGCAATCTTCAACCTGGGGAATATTTCATTTCTTAACTTGAAATGGTTTTCTAACTTGCAGAGTCTTAGCCAAGGTTAATCTCCACCACAAACATGAATCAAGCGTGTCTTTCGCAGTAACTGTTGATGCTTGGTAGAAAGCCACAGCAAAAAGTTGATCTCTGAAGTGCCAGCTTACATCCTTCTCTTTGCTGGTGGATACGCTGATCTCCTGCGTCCATCACTGGGAAGCTGACAAACACACCATTTCTCCTGTCTCATCATTCTCTTCTGGCACTTGAAGGCGTCCACTGACTTCAGGGAAGAAACAAAAAAAAAAAAAAAAAAAAAAATCTTTCTAGCTGCAACTGGCCCTATCTACACCACAGAGCAGTCCCTCAGTCCTAACTTGTTATTCACAAGCCCTCTCCCGTCCAAGGACTGAGACCTGCGTCAGGAGCTGTCTTTTCTCATCGTGACTCCTGTAATTTCAAGGGGCAGTGAAACGCTGCCTCTGCAGGTCCTCTTCTCTCAAACAGCACCATCCACAACACCACACGTGCACCTGCGTCCATCCTCTTGACTCGAAGGGGGATTTACCCACATGACCAGGGCTCGATGTGAAAGAAAAGGAGTGTACAGTATTGTTAAGCAACTTGTGGTTAAGTCACAAACTCTGGAGACTCCTCGACTACTGTAAACGCCAGCGGTTTGTTGTCCCACAGCCTCTTTCTTCCTTCATGCCCCGCTCCGCCAAGTCGGCCACCTGAGACTCTGCTCATTGCTCTTGTTTTCCCTGGCTCTTCTCACTTGTTTACTTAAAAATCTCTTTCCCTACCCTGCCCTTCATTTGAATTTCTTGCAGGAGGGTCTTATAAGGACACCTACTTTAATCAGAATTTCCTGTGAGTTAATAGGCAGCTTTTGGGGGGTTTTGCATGTTTTGAAATAAAAATGTAATAATTTCTTAAATGCCCCCTTCCCAAACTCTGCTTGAAAACAAACCCTTTTCTTACAGCAAGTAATGGTTTTAAAGCCCCAGTTTAAAAGACAAACTGTACAGAGGAGGAGGGGTACTTCGATGCAGCAGGACAGCCTGTCACCCAAGGGAAAACAGCCGACATGCTGCTGAAGCTGACTGCATATTTTCATTTTCAAAAAGCACTCAAGACTAAAACCACCTGTGAGGGAGTCCAGCCTCTCCGGCTGATTTAGTAGGGCCTAGTGCAGAGTGTCCTGTCAGAAGGCACACTTATTTTCACAAGGCAAATGAATCAGTTTTATGTGGCAGGGCTGCAGCTCTTTGGGATGAACTCATTAAAACTTTGTAAAACAAACTGCAAGCGAGAGGTGCAATATTTCGTTATTCAAACCCAGAGAATAGACAGGCGTCCTATGGAAAAGTGAGTCATATTCTTTGTGGTACATTCTGTTCATTCTGTTATAACAAACATGAGTGTTTGTTTGCTGAGCCCATTAGCATCCAGCTATAAACTTGATTGGGAGGACGAATTCCTCGGCCCACTGCTGGGTTAGTGTGTGTGCTGCTGTTTGATCGCTCCGTTTTATAACGGCACCAGTCATGTCAGACTGCCATTCCAAAAGGAAATAACAGCGCTTTCCTCATTTCTTTCAAATCCATCCCAAATTTCTATTAAAGACATCAAAGCAATGACTCTAATACTTCCCGTGCTTTCTGAACGACTCATCTTTTAAAGAAACTGCTGGGAAATAAGGAACCGACAAGGTTCCTTAATTTCAGGGTTTGAGACTTTTAAGAATCTCATGGTAAAAAGTCAAAACAAGAAGCCACAAACCCACCTTCTCACAAAACCCTTTTCCATATTTTATATATTAGTATTAATTTCTGTGCTACTAGTTTGAGTTGGTTTTACAAGCTACATGCCAGAAGATAAAACAGGTCGTTAGTCTACTTCGTGATTGCAGAAGGTAAATTAGCGGATCAAATGTATTTATTGCTACTGTTGTTGGAAGATGATGGCTAAGGAAACGACTTTTAGATAGGATGATGGTTGGCTGCATCTAGAACTAGTAGTGAAATAAGGGATTGTCTGCTGGAGACAAAGGGACTTCTGGGAAAGAAGTTTCTACACAGCATAAATAGCATTTTGGAAATCTGACTCTTGCCCAGTTGTAAGAATGGCGAGGTCTCCAAAATTTTAAATGCTTGCTGCATTTCTAATGACTGTAGATGGGGTGGGAGGGATTGCTGCTGACATCAGTGGGAACAGAGTTGGAGATTAGCCATGGGTTAGAAACTCGCTGGGTTATAGCTTGAAGTGTTTCATCTATTTCCATAGAATCACTTGTTTATTACAATTATTTGTCTAGCTCAGTGCTTCAGGAAGTGAGGTTACTCTCCTGCAACATCTGAAAGAAAGGGCTGAGGATGATGAGCATCTACTGTCTGGCTCTGACAGGTAGGCATTCCTAGCGTCTGGGGTGCATGACAGTATCCTTAAGACTGCTCATTTTGCTGACTTTTTTCTTCCACCTTCTATTCACATGTCAGAGGGGCAGTGGCATGCGGCTGCAGACTCTCTCTAGCGCAAGATGGAGCATGTACCGAAAAGCTGCGGAGTAACAGTATGAGACTGCAGGTAAAATAGTTGTCTCACTCCTTAAACTAAACCTACCTTGGGGTACTCAAGTAGGAAATAAGGAGTCTTCTGTCTTTTTACTAGGGTAAATACCTGGAGATAGTTTTGGGGGCGCTTTCTGTCCCTGATAATAATTTTTAAAAATAAATTCCTCTTCAAGGTATCCAATTACTAAAGTCCGTTCCTCCTTTTAAGTCTTATACTGCAGGTATTTTTAGCAGTCAAGGAAACCACTGTATTGTCCCTCATCAAAGTCTCCTCATGCCATTCTTTGTTGAAGTGGAGAAATACTTCAGAGCCATGTCAGATGCTTTTGGCATGCAGCTGCGTGGACAAGCCAGCCCCAGGAGCCAGCCCGGCTCCAGGTTCCCACCAGCAAGACGTCTCCCATCACACAGCGAAGCAGCAGCCGAAGGCTCTCCTCACCCACTGCGGCACCTCAGCTTACCTCTGTGAGTCATGCGTTGCAGAAGGGCATCTCTTAACTATAAATGGGATGTTTAATAAGCCTCGGGTTTTTTTAATCTTTAGGTATTCACAAAAAATAAAATACACAGTCCAGCATGATCACTACACGCTGGGAGAAAAATACATAGTATTGAAGCGTTGTACTTGAGCAGGGCCAGGATTTCTCAGTGGGTTCTCTGGCAGGAACTGAATGGTTGGCATCATATTTTTCCAGGTAAAATACAAGAAGTTTATCTAGTAATAGAGCCTGTTGAATCCAGAGCAGCCTGAAGTCTTGTAACACCCCCTGCACACTCATGCCTGTGTTGCAGGTAGAAACACCACGTTTAAGAAATGGAGGAGGACTTGATTTCTGCTATTTATCCCTTACTTTTCCCTACCAGTTACTGTCTTCTTCCCGCCGTGGAAACTGTCGCCCTGTGGACATGTGGTTGAAGTGATGGTTTTTCTGTTTTGTTCTGGTTTGTTTTTTTTTTAATCTGGTCTCCCTGGAGAAAGGGATACTGTATGTGTGTGAGTGCTTAGACCAAAGCAGGGGATGTTGGGAGCTGTAGGTGCCAGTCTTTGCTGTGCTGGCTCCCGCTGAGGCATGGATACATAAAGCCATTTGGTATGTGCTGCTGCAAGAAATAAGCGTGCAAGCATGTCGTGATATCTGTGGGTGCAGGAGCATCTCTTTGGGAACTCTAACGTTTGGTTTGCTGACAATATCGCTCCAGTGAAGAAGCTTTTAGTTGCTTCCCACCTCAGTTTGTTTATTTGTAAAATGGGAACAGGAAACTTCCTAGAGAACCTAGAGCTAAATTTTTAATTATTCATAGCTTTTGCATACCCTTGAGGAGAGTATAAGCTGTAAATCTCTGAAGCTGCATACCAACATTTCTGTGGTTTAAGCATCAGGGGAGCCCCTTTTCCAAAGACACTGCTGTATTCTTCTGGCTATATGTTTTGTGGCAAGCCTGTGTTCAGCCTTTGGCATGCAGAGTCTCAGCACCTAGACCCCACGACCCCCTTCTGTGTGCAGACCCAGTATTTTTTCTCTGTGGAGCCTGACCTGCTGGGGGCTGCAGGTTCACTGTTGGAGCTAGGAAGGTGCCTATTGACTGCGCTGCGCTTTTGAGGTGCAGAAAGCAGCACCTGGCAGACCTGGACTCCACGGTTTGTCGGAGCACAGCCCTAACATGCACAGGCAATGATCCCCTCCCAGCATCGTCACACAGGGCCATTCACCGCTGGGGCTGTGGGCATGCACAGTGCCTCCCAAACCAGCTGGAAGGTCAGTCAGGTCACCCCGTGCCTCTGGGTAACAGGCCCCGATGCTTTATCGTCGGCTCCTGGAAGGCTGCGACATTTGAGCTTACGCTGGCTACCCCAGTGCAGGGAGGTCAAACAAATTGAATTACTCTTCAAATTAGCTGGATACGGCTTTGATCGCTGTCCATTTGAGACCTTGTGTGTTTTAGCTGGAAAAATGCACGCCACGTTCCAGCCACCTCCTCCAGCCAGGGGAGCGGTGATGCCACTGGCAGACGCGTGCGCTCGCTGAGCATTACTTAGCTGGAAAGTTATCGCTGAAGCGTGTCCTCTGCCGAGAACAATCTCGGCTTCACTGGCCCTATCTCTTACAGATGTTAATTCCTTACTATTATCTTTACAAGTTCCAACAGAATAGTAAGCTGCAGTAAAGAGGGGATATGTTCAATTTAAGCAATGAGATTACTATGCTCTGAATAAAGCCACTTTTATTAATAATTACCTCTCTGCCGTGACTTTAAATTCGAACAGCTGGACAGCCTCTGCTCTTTATTAATTTCCTTGGATCCTTTGGCACGAAGCCCTCAATTCCAGTGATGTAATGGTATAAAAAGTTGGCTCCTGCCTGAGCTTCCACCCACAAGTTCTAAATTTGGAGCATGGCAAATTTCTGCAGATTCCAGAGACAGGCTATGCTCAAGACGTGCTGATGCCTTCAGTCCCATCCTATTTCACCAAACAACAAGATTGTGTGCTTTTTATAACTGGGATCATAAATATGACTCAGATGCACATGTTGTCTATGTAAGCACTTGGGGTTGGCTATCACTTTATGGCACTGGGAAGAAGCCAAGCCAAATAAAAATTGTTTTGAGTAAATATTACATTTCTAGAGCATGAATAACTTTTCTCTGCAGCCAACGTGTCACTAATGGGAATAAGGAAGAAGACGGGGTGGGGGGAAAGCAGTAACTAAATCATCCCACTAAACACAGACAGTCTGCAGCAAGACCTGTTGTTTCGACTCGTCTGGGGTGTAATATCCCAGATAATTCATAGCAGGTCTTAGCAAGGCCACAAGCGATGGAAATAAAAATAGCTATATAGCTCAGCGCCATCCTGCTGCACGGCTCTCTCTTGGTTGGAATCTCCACCAGTGGTATGTAAAACAGGCGACCAAAGAACCAAGTGTCCTTCTCTCCCCTGCTCCCAAATGTGCAGAGGCTCGAGCATGTGGATTGCTCCACGGAGGTCACCATTGCTACTCACATGCTTAGCGCTAAGCATGTGCATATGTCTGTTCAGGATCCGGGCCAAAAGGAAGGATGAGTTTTTCATCCTGTGACTTTGGGACCTCGGGGGATGTCTGCATTGCAGAACACCGAGGAACAGAAAATGAGCCCACATGCAGCTTTGCGCTGCTGCACCAGAAGGCGAAGCGGCTTATCGGCAGCTCTCTGGGACAGTGATATGCCATCCCACCACCAGCATGCACCACTGCAGGGCTGGTCAGCATGGCTGCTGGCTCTGCCCCAGCTCTTCCGGCAAGCTGGTATGTCTCAGCCTCCCCCCACCCCCAAAAAACCCAATTACTCCTGCCCTTGAGCAGTGCTCAGCAAGCAGCTTATGAAGTGCTTCATCTACCTGAAATGCAAAGGGATGAGCAACTCTCTTTCTGTAAGAAATTATCAGGAAATATTCACTGATAAAAGGAACCTGCAAGTCTCCCAAAAGTAATAGCCAGATAGAAATAACAAGGGAGAGTCTATCTTTGAAAATCATTAGTGGCTTTCCCATTTTCCTAATGGGCATGTAATCCTGAGCATTGTGCATTCCTTCATGTTGCACCTGTGAGCTTTTTCATATCAGATAAGTGCTTTCCTGAACTTTGCTGTCTTTTCCTTTTTTATAGGCTGCTTTGGCATAGCAGGAAGAAAGCCTGGCTTTTAAAGAGGTGTTCAGACAGGAAGCAGCTATGTTCCAGGAGGATTTCTCAGTCAAATAGGAGAGCAACTGGCTTCTCAAAGTGCGTATTTCAGAGATCCATAAAACATGCTGCTGCACAGTTGGAGCAGGTGAGTGGGGAGGTGTCGAGACCACTCGACATTCTCATGTCCCAGTCGTCCATATCAGAAGCGTTTGAAGAGCTTTTCTGTGCAGTGGGATGGACTAGGGCTGGCAGATAAAAGGTTTCAAGGGCTGTGAACCCTGCAACAACGACAGCCTTGACGTCAGCAGACCTGTCCCTCCAGGGACTAGTGCTGGGAAATCAGTGCCGATTTGCCCAGCTAAGGCAGCTTTGACTGTGTTTCCAGGATCTGGGCGATAAGTCTTTTTTCCATGCCTTGCAAGCTGCCAGTGGTCATTTTCTGCCAGGAGAGCAGCCCAAGCAGTGTACAAGGGACTGATTCCCTCCCCTTTGTAATGCATTTTACAATTCAGAGAAACTTTTGTAACACAAGAAAGTGTTTTTACATATTAGAGCTTCTAAATTGTTAGAACAGTTGGAAAATCCTAATTTCCTTTAGTAGACAAGAAAAAAACAGTGAAGAAAATATTTTGGATTGCAGAATTAATGAAACTGGGAGTTGAAGATCAGTTTCCAAGACCAAAAATATATTCAGGGAGTCCTGTTGTACTTGCAAGTTTAATACAAATACTCGAGCCTTCAACAAGTGATTTGCAAAACTTGTTGCTCTGAGTTGCAGAGCTTAAGCTCTGAAAACTGTCCAGAGATGCAATGTCCAGGTCAGTCATGTTTAGATTTATCCCAGCGTGTTTCTGGGGCTCCACATGCACAAGGGAGGGGAAAACCTACCTGGGATTGATTCAGCAGCCTGAATGAGAGATGATGAAAGCGGGCTTGGCTGGAGCGCAGCGTGACTTTATGACTACTGGCTTAATTTTCCTGACACTTCAGGGGTAGCTACGTGGTGATTTAGCTCCAGTTAATTAGAGAGCTAAAGGCTGCTTCAATTTGCGGTTGTTACCCAAGAGCTCAGAGGAGGTTTTCGGGCCGCCAGTGTTCATGTATAAAGGTGGAGGAGCTGGAGGTGCCCCTGTGAGGGGCTGGTAGGGGATGGTGCCAAGGGCTCTGGTCGTGCAGGGGTTGCCCTGGTATACATAGCCCTTTCTAAGACCTCACGCAGCAATCTCTTAATTGCACTTTGTGGACACAATTTCAGTTTATCGTGGTATCGCTTAAAGAGCTCTCTTTTTAGGGACAGCTGAGTATTTTGCAGATGTCTGCGTGCTTTTTTAATGTGTAAATATCACTCACGTTTCATCAATGAGCATCTGAGGCATAAGGAGGTTAAGGGACCTGACGAAGGTGATAGCAAGTCAAATTGTTTGGAATTTTGTAGCTCTGAAATATCATCTTTCTAAAACAAGAAACCCTCTCAGGAGTAGTAGGTTTTCATTAAAACAACAGTTCAAACCTGTCGATCTTGATATATCAGGAAAAAGAGGAATGTAGAAAATGTGAGAGTTAGCTTAGTCTCTCTTAAACTAAACCACCAGGTTCATGTTCCTCTGGAGAAACAAATACCCTGCAGGCATCATGGGTGTCTTTGATTTCTTTTTGGAAGCTGAAAACTCCCCCTTTTGGTGTCTAAGCTAAGAAAAAACCAAGGATTTTGTGGGCCAACAAAGGGTTTCTGGAGGAAAAAACCTCCAGTCCCACTTCTCAAGAGTTTATGACATGAGCAGTTAAGCTAATGTAATCCAACTTAGCCTCCCCTACATTTCAAAATTGGATTAAAGTTCATAAACTATTGAGGGAAAACATTACCCAATAGAGTAACTGTATGACTCTCAGATTAGCGTCAGGCCTTTGCAGCTGTGGGTGCAGACCCTGGTTGCAGTCACCTGGGTAAACCAGGGTAACCAGTGTGCCCAAAGCACAGGAGGGGGTGAGATGCACCGCTGCCGCTCAGCCTTTGCAGTTAGGTGGAAGCCCACCAAGCTGTGATAACTGGCTATGTCGACAAACTCGTCATTCGTAATCTGCCTGGTCCTTGCTCTTTTTACTTTTCTTTGGTGAGATAAGTCATCCAAACCCTAAGAAAAGGTTTTGGTTTGGCATTACGTGTGCTTTCCTTGCAAAGGAAGAGTGGGTTTTTCCTCCTGCAGTAGCAGTGCGCTGCTGCACGTACACAAGTGACGCAGCTCCAAGCATGCTACCAACTCAGCTGTAAAAAACCCGTGTAGTACCGCATCTGTGTGAATCTGCCTTTCAAAACAGGATCCGCAGATGTGATTAATTACAAGCCTGCCGAGGAGACGCTTTGCTCCCGTGAGCGATTTCGGAGGCCGTGCGGCGGTGTCCGCCTGCCATCTGGCGTCCGGGGGCCCCGCCACGGCCACGCATCCCCTGAGCCACCCCGGCCCGACGACAGGGCTGCTCAAGTGGCAACCTCTGGTCTACGTCCAAGCCGTGAGCAAATCCTGCCCAGACTCACCAGGGCCCCCCACCACGGTATCTCCCGCATTCCTGCGGCAGATCTGGTATTTCTTATTGTTCTCCCCGTCTCTGGGGGAGCAGCTGCAGCTGCCTGGCCGGCCTGCCAGGGCAGGAGCTGGCGGAGTCCTGTGCTGCGGGTCCCAGAACTAGCCGGGAGCTTTGGAAAAATCACGTCAGGCTTCTCGCCCTGCTTCAGCACATAGGGAGTCGGGGCTGATGAGGAGGGGTGGGATAAAAATGAGAAAAGAACGGAAAACTGGAAGAGCGATGAGTGGTTGTGCGGCACCACTCGCCTGGAGATGGTGCAGGCTCGGTGCACACTGCCCTGGGCCCAGCGCTCACTCTTTATTTATTTTAGCTTTCTGCTAAAATAGCTGGGCCAGTCTGCAGCAACAGAGCACGTCTGATTTGCTGCGTGGTGAATGCCTGCTAAGTGGTGTGCTGTCGGCTGGGTAGCAGGGACACTGGTAGGAGTGACCGGTCAGAGTGGGGTGAGGAGGGGAAGCAGAGGCAGAGCTGGCTTCGAAGCTGTGCAGGACCAGTCTGCGCTCTGCGGAGACAGCAGAAATGCCAGGGAGCGGCCCAGCCTGGCCCAGCGAGGGTGTTTGGCATCCAGTGTGGTTTTCTTTTTCCCTTTTCCTTTGGTGAGCTGTTCTGCCAAGCTGGTTCTTGTACTGAAACTCATGCCTGTGCCCAGCCCTTGGCTGCCCATCCCTTGGAAATATGATTTCAAGGAATATACGCTCTGGATTTTCTCCTGCTGGGGGGAGGATTTGCTGGCCAGAGGTGGCCTGAGAGCAGTTGTGGGTTTGGCTCTTGTCATTTGTAATGGTGACAGTGAAGGGAGCATGTGGGAGCATGGGCAGGTGAGTTTCTTTTGCAAGTGAGGCCATGTACAGCTATGCTGCGAGACCAGGCTTGGGATGATGGCTGTTTCTGGCCAACTATCTCCCCAGGATGCTCTGTGGGCCAGCAGCGACCCCCTTGGGCAACGTGCAACCCTCACAGGCAGGCAATGGCCACACTAAAGCAAAACAGCAAACGCAGAAGAAGCCACCTCCATCCCCACAGGGAGCAGCGCCACACCACTCAGCTTTTTGGGGGGGACCTGTGTGTGAGCAGGCTGTACCCCCCCAGTCATTTCCCGCCTTCTGTCTTAAAAAAAGCAGCCCAGGGCTGAGACAATATTTCTGGCGGGGAGGAAAGCCTGTCCGCGAAATGGGGCATGCTCCTCTTTCACAGGCAGACATGGTAGTTGACTTCATGGCTTGGAAAGAGCAAAACGGCCCAGTGCATCGCTGGCAAAGGAAACGGTTGAGAAAACACAACCTCAGGCTGCTCCAAATGCAAAATTTCAGTCCCAGCTATGCTGTGAGAGGGACTTTCTAAAGGTGCCTAAACAGAGTCTGACCTTAAATAGGTTTTTTATTGGGTTTTTTCCTTTTTTGGTCAGGACCAAGGAACCAACGCCCAGAGGACCTGGGCTTCCCCAGCACTTGCACGCTTGTGTTGGGGCTAAGCTGCACAAGCCTCTTCGCAGTGGAAAGAGAAATCCTCATGCTCTGGTAGGTGTTGAAACAGCTAATAAATGTCAACACCAAGGAAGCCCGGGCTGCTTTTGAAACTGTCTCATGTCAATGCTTGAGTTTTTAATCCCATCTGAGACACTAATTCAAATTCAAATGTGTTCAAATTAGACTTGTTGGCCAAGTTAGGTGAAAAGACACGGGCGTCTTGTGCAACTGCGGGCAACAGCAGCCAGCGCAGACCTGCGTGAATCACACTCAAACGTCCTCACAAACCCCCTGGTGAAATCTGCATTGCCTCAGCAAATCACTGTCGTGTGCTCAGAAAATAGGCGACAACGGGAATAATGGCAGGTGAGCATTTGCACAAAGACATTATTAGGCCTGGATCCTGTAAGAGCTGTTTGTGCGCTGTAGTCATGGCAAGTAGCTCTATTAATTAGCAATGATATTGATAACAGTGTATAAAGCTGGTGCTAGAGCAAGCTCCTTTGATAGGCAGAAGAGCGATGCGAGCAATGAGCATGCTGACTGAAGCAGAAAGTGTTATTTTTTTGTGCTTGTTTTATTTATTAAGGAGTTTAAAATAATGGCCGATGGGGAAAAGTGAGTGCAGTTGTTCTGGGGTTTGTGATTTTTTTTTTTTTTTTTTTTTTTTTTTTTTTCTCCCCTTTTTATCAACGTTCTGCCCGGTCTGTCATGGTCTTTGCTCTGACCAGCTGGTCATATCCTTGTACTTTACCTCTGTCAATTAGGTTAAAACATCAGAAAGAAGGGGGAGAGGGGCTCTCGTCAAGCGGTCTTTCCGGGATTGTGCTTGTAGGTGTTAAAAACTGCCTCATTAAATCTCCCTCTCAAGGCTTTTCAGGATGTTTCTATCTTCTGTTTTGCATCATACTGTTCCAATTTTAATTTATTTCAGAGGTGAGAAGCAGCTACCTTTTTCCAAATCTTTTTTCTTATAAGTGTTAGAACAACCACTGGCCTTTCCATTTTTTGAAGGATGTGTACTTTTGACATACCCAGAAAACCAGTTCATGAAACAGTGCTTTTTTGCACTTTCACTTTCCTGGCATTTCCAAGTAGCTGAAGTTCACAGCAAGACTCAATGTATGAGAGTCACGGTGGTCTCTAACTTCATGTAGTGTCACAAACTTCCTGTTTGTGTTTTATTTTGGAACTCACAGCCACATTAGCAGCAACAGGAGTCCTCAAGAAGTGATGTCTGTACGGCTGCTCACCCTGCCAGGCAGGGAGCCCTGAAGAGTTTCAAACCACAGGTGGTCTCCCCCTTCCATGTCCCCCCAATTTGCAACTTGAAGGGATGAGCCTGCGTCCTGCTCCCAAAAGGGGAGTACGTGTGAGCTGGCACATTGCGCATCCTTCTTGCAGCCTTGGGGCTTTTTATCCTGCAAGTCAATGAGCACCGTTCAGTAAGGCGAGGGAGAACAGGATGGGGGTGAAGGATAAACGAGGCACCTGGGAAACACTATTTGCAGGTAAGTAGCCTTCCTTACACATTTTTTCCTTGCCCTGCTTTACTCCCGTTAGAAAAGCTGTATGGCAGCCCAAGCTTCGCACTGCAGCTGAGAGCTTGCTGTGTGATGTATCCGACTGTACACATCGTCCTTCCAAGGTGCAGTGGGTTTTTTTGAAAATATGCCTGAATTAGCTTTAAGGCTCTGAGCATAACTTTATCCTAGGCCGGTGGTAACACTCGTATTGTAAATCCTTTTTCCTAGGCTCACGGGACATCTCTGGGATCAGATATACTGAGCTGAGATAACAGAAGACCCGAATTGGGTCATGAATTCAAGGACAACATCGTGCTAGGATGACAGCAGTGAGGTAATTGTAATACAGCAGGAGACCTGGATCACTTAACATTTTTCCAGCCTTTGTACATCATTGTACTTCTCTCTTGTAGACGGCTGCTGCAGTTGTTGAAGGCGAATGAAGCTGAAGGGTGGTTTTCATCGTCTCGGGACACATTCACAGGGTAAAACCCTGTTCATAATGCAAGCTGGGGAAGCTGGTGCGCTCAAGGGCTGAGGCACCAGCAGGTGGCAGCTGGAGCCCGGCTATGAGGCAGGCCCCGGGGCCCCCAGCTTTCGCTCCCGCCGCTGGCTCCGCCGGCCGCCCGCCGCCCCGGTCCAAGGCCCCAGCGGGTACAGCCGGGCGGGGGGGACGCCGGGGCTCCACCGTGATGCGAAAAGGTTAAAAAAACCGCCACAATTACCAAATAACCAGCATAGTGCAGGCAGAGGTGAGTGGGGGAACTAAAATCATGCTAGTGTTGCAGGAGATTTTCATTCTATCAGAGACAACAACTTTATGGCACATTGTAATTCCTCTCTTCTGTGCCCTTTACAAACAAATAATTACCTTTCTCCCCAAAGCAGCTAGAAGACCTTATGGCTATCCCCTTTCCTGGCCATGCACTGGTTGCTCAAAAATTGTTTACTTTTTACTTAACTGCTTCACATCTTCAAGATAAAAATCAGAGCAGTTATTTTCAGTTCACATTTACTGAAAGGGATGGTGCGGCTACTGTTCCAGGCAGCCTGCGTGACTGAACAGTTGCTTCTTTTGGGGTTGGGTCCCCCATCCCAAAGTACAGATATTGTCCTAATGTGCTGTTGCTTTCGTGGCTGTTCATGCAGGACAATTAAACAGCAGTAAGATGAGTTGCTGGAAACCAGCCTGTTACAGTTCAGGAATGTGTAAGTATGCAAGTGTCATAAATCAGCTTCATAAAATGGTCGGCGGGAACCAACTTGTTTTAGGAGAAAAAAGCATGGTACTGTGCTATTGGTTTGCAGGGCTGTTTCACCATTAGCAGCAGGTAAACCTGAATCTGGGAGACAAAACAAGCGGCCTAAGCTCTCCAGTGCATCTGCTGAGGGGTCCAGATTTCCACCTGCCTCTGTGTAGGTAAGCCTGACCCGTATGTAAGGCACTATGATGTTGCAGGGCTTCTCGGGGCAGAGCAGAGAGAGACATCCATGCCATCACATTTCACTGAGGATATCATCACCATTAGCAGTGTGGTTGGTTTCTTGGCATGAGTGCCATAACCCTTGGGCCCACCGGAAATGATACCGCACCAGGGGCTGCAGTTTTCTGTGCTGCACCACTTCATGAGATGTGGTGACTCTGACTCACAGCTCCACACACTCTCTGAATGCTGTGTTTAGTGGAGCTTTGATGGACTTCTTATTCTAAAGTGGTATTTTTTTCCTCAAAATGCAGTTGGTTAATTTTTAAACCCATCCTCTTCCCCACTTTACTGTGCAACACTTCACAGACAGCTTTCTAATTTGTCAGACCAAGCAGGGGACAACAAAGCTAAAAGGAGACTTGTCTCATTTCCTCTTCTAATAGTGACTAAGAAGTAACTCAAGGCAGACGTACGCGGATGACATTTTAATGCAGGGCTGTTTTGCCTGCAGAGGCATGTGTCTGCATGTGCCAAGGCACCCTCACACTGCAGCTGTGTCCCCTGCATTAGCTCCCTGATAAGAGCAGGTCTGCCCTTGGCCCAGCTAGATGGCTAAGCGTTGATGTGTTATTGTAGATGCAACTATTTGTTCTATCAATTCATTTCCCACCTGGCAGGCAGAGAACAGCTAAAATACTGTTACTGAGCAATGCTGTCTGTAATAGCTGAGCATCATTATACTGTATCAAGGTGTACTGAATATGGACATTTAAGAGAAGTAGTGCTGTTAAGACAAATTATAGTGTATATTAGCTGTGTGACCACTGCCTTTATTATGGCTTTAATCCAAATCCCATTGGATCAGACCACTAAGAGTATATTTCTTCCCTCAAAGTAATACTTCCACACAACAGTTACTGGATTTTGAACTCCAGCAAGCCAAAAGAAACCCATGCAAAAAGACATCAATTAATTCAGGAATATAAATGACTTTGTATTATTTTATTAAATAGCCAGTTCTAAACAGTAAAAGATATGAAAACATGCATCATTTGGTGTTCGTAAAAAAACATCTGTTGGAAATAAAGACTGTTAGAAAAAATTAAAGTTTAGCCACAATACACCTAATGCTCTCCACACAAAAGATGGAACAGTATTTGGTAACTACCAAACATCTCCTTTAGCAAAGTTAGTTTAACAATGTATACATTAGTATTTCTATTACAGTTTTTTTCACATTTCTGTAAACATTATCAATTTAAAAAAAAAAAACCACCTCAAGTAGCAAGCTAAAGGAACTACTGCTTTCCTGTACAGCAAATACAAATAGGATTTTCCTGCCATTCTAATCAGCCCTCCATTTACTGAAACATTAAACATTTCAATTAGTATAAAAATATAACCAGAGAATAAATGTCTGAGAAGATTCAGTATTTGTGTGAGTCTTAGTTAACAGGAAAATAAAATGCTATTGACTTCCAAATATCTGAAGATCACTTCTATACAGCTTCTGCTCTTCTGAGATCCAAGTATCACAATGCTGTACGCAAATGCACTGGTTATCCATCTGAAACATTCACTTCTTATTTACTAAAAATAATTTAACGTTTAGCTGAACTAAAAAGCAGGTGCTAAGAGATGGATGTCCATGGTTGGCATACATACAAAGGTCAAAGCTGACTAACAAGCCACACCGATGGGCACCTGCTCTTGGGGGGGACTTAGTTCTCAAAATATCTGTACAATTTTAGCACTAATACTATTTTACTTAGCAATAGACTGACTTCTTGTCTGGTGTAGGAGATCTACAAAGCAAAATCACAGACTTGTTCCTTTTCCCTATGGAAACAGAAATAACTGGCTTTGTTCCTGGAGAGAATTTTGAGGCAGAGCAGTAGGCTCTTTGGGAAGCCTTGTTACCAGAAATGCTGAAATTATTTTACTGATGGGAATTAATTTTTTCTGAAGCAGTATTGCTACACATTTATTGTTTTTATCTAAAATAAAAATGTCAGATTTAGTTTTCCTCTTGCATTTTCTTTTAATCTGGCCTACAATTAAGAATAAGACAAAAGTGCTGCATCTAAAACAGTGGTATGTTATAAACAGATTTCTTGCACAAACATAGCCTTGATAGAGATGATATTTGGCCTGTATGTGCTATCATCTTCCATTCATCTGCTTCAGAAAGCTGTACGTCAAAACTGTGCATCTTTTAAACTATGAAGAGAAGTCTCAAGGGTTTTTTTAGCACTTCTCAAGTATGAGACAGTACCAGAACAATCTCGCATGACTACTTTTTCCAAATGTTTTACGGCAGCATTTCGTACACGCTTATTTCATTATTTTGTTTGGATTCCTGCAGACAGAGGAAAACAGGACACAAAATCCAACCAGCCCGCAGGTCCCCAGTGATGCCAGTCTACCCTTGCCAAGGAACAGTGTATCTGAGCACTAAGCACTGTACGAAGACGGACAGAGCAAAAATAAAAGGAGACTCAATGGAAGGAAAGGTAATGTTCTGTCTCAGAGTTGGACAGAGCCTCCAGGACTGATTTATCCTGGGTTTAAATTATACTAACAGTTCAATGAAACAATTGCTCCCCTTGCTTTTTGGAAGGAAAGTGATGTGCTTGATCAGTTAGATGCTGTCAGATTGTTACAGGCTAGTATAGAAACAACTCTGTCACAAGCTACATTTACATAAAAATCTTCAGTTGAAAAGTTTTGTATAAAAGAACAGAATTTCTGGAAACGTGAAGGAAAACAGCAAGTACTGTCAGACACCACGTACTGTAATTACTGAGCTCTGAGCAGACACTCCTATGTGGTAAACAGTATTTTCTTTGCAGAAAGGCCCAACCTGCTGAGCAAATTAAGATCTTTATAAGCAAGAAGCTGCTCTGTGCAAAGCAGAACGAATGGAGGTGGGCTTCTATTCACGAACGATACGTCAGCTACCGTCGTTACTCAGAAGTGGCTTTCTTCCCTTTCCAGCTCTTTTGTCTTTGCTCGAGTTCAGCTTCAGTGAAGGCAGCTGGGCCCCAGTTTGTGATTAAGTGAGGATTCTTGGAGCCTGGAAGACAGAGTGCAATACTTGAAACAGGTGTTTCTGACAGGGACATCACTCAGCCACCATCGGTGGGACAGGCCGAGTGTTGCCACAGGATGATTTAGTAAGTGCTGTCTCTTCTATGACTGGAAGCCCTCTCAAAGGTGACCCGAGGACCTGCTAACCAAGGAGGGAGGAATGCCTGGGACACCATCAGTGAAGGTGCTTGGAGTGAGTAGTTGTCAACTGCTGCCATCTTTTGCATCCTTATCTCCTAATGCACCCCCCCCCCGNCTAATCCCGCCCCTGAATAGTTGTATCTTAGTAAACCCCTCTTCTTCTTGCCTTTAGAGATGTCCTTGAAGGAAAGCAATCTCTCCAGCACTGCACTACAAAGCCACTTTCCTCTGGGCCAGCACGCTATTAAGCAAGCTAAGAAATCAAACTTTTCCCAAAAATCAAATAATTTAGCTATCTTTACTTCATGTTCTTGGCAATTAGCATTTATGCTAACTTCATTAAACACCCAAACCATGCAATGTTCAGATTGATTCTTGCTTTGTTTTAAAAAAACAAACAAACTAGTAATTTTTAAAAATTGTTATAGCAGGGCCAGTAGAGGGAAAGACTTGAAAGTTACCATCAGCAGTTATCACAAAATGTGAAATTTATAGGCAGACTTCATCAAATCACTAGGTGATCTAAGTATATGAGACAGAATGAACACATATTTTTGGTAACTTTTCTGTTGATAACTTACCTGGCTCTATTAGTCGAATTAATCCCTCATGATGAGCTACTTTATCTTTCCAACTCTTGGTGTTATTAGCTGCCATTTCCAACTTCTTCTTAACCTCCTGAAATAAGATACAGCCCACTTGAAAACAAGAACAACTTTACTGTTTATATAAAAAGAACAAACATCCTTTTAAATCTAAAGACAGAACCACACTAATTCAGCGAGCACTCCATTTAGTGTAGACAGGAGGACTTCCTTTCTAACCACGCTAAGTAATTTAGTCGTCGCTAGCTGTATAGAAAAGTTGTCAAACCAGAATCCAAAAATAACTAGGTTTTACAAGACACTGTAGCTGCGTAAGTAGGGCTAGTCTTCGTGAAGATTGAAAGCATAAACTGTAGTTTCAAAACAGAAAGATCCATTTTCTGTTCCAAACTAAGACCAGCTAGTGGGTATCTCTCACTATCAGAAATCATAAAATGTAAGCCAGGAAAAGGACCGCTGCTGTTACACCCAAGCAAGAAAGAGGTATTCTTCAGTCTAAACTGGTCTTCTGGTCAATTCCAAATGGAAGGCCAGAATGTTTAATTATTTCTAAACTAACGAGTCAACTATCACAGTGACCTACTCCATCATTTGTTTTGTGGATTTTTTTTTTGGTTGGTTGGGTTTTTGTTTGGGGTTTTTTATGTCTATTGTATTCAGCAATTCCTTTGGCATAGTAAATGATGTTTCATATACAAAAAGCCTGAGATGTCATCTAAAAGAAAGTTAAGTATTAGCCAAAAGCAACCTAATGATGGTGTTAGATGTTAACACCAACATGGTAAACTGTGAAGTGGCCAGAACTACCCCATCTGGGCCCTTGCTTGCAGTCACTGCAGCATTTGTATTCTGTGCCAGTTGAGACAGCTCACTAGCTTGTCCTTCACAGAGCTAACCTCAATGGCACAGGGACAGGATAAACACACTCCCTAGTTAAACAGAAATCCAGTCATGTTTTGTTTCCTGACCTAAATACACGCAGGATCAACACCTCCCTAGCCTAGAAAGTATGCAGCACTTCAGACTCTGTACTCATTTTTTTTTCCATGCATACAGCTACTGGCCTTCACCAAAAACACTCAGCAGAGCAGAGAACAGGCCTGGCATTTGGGATGCAAGGCACTGCTACACACTAAGAATCTGAGCTAATTCCTAGCTCTCCTTGACGTCAGTTCAGTGCTTAAATACCTTTTGGAGGAAAGCAAGGGCCTACAGTAGCACATTGATCTTTCATCTGTGGACAATATTGCCCCATGACATCATCAAAACATCGCAAGAATAACTAATTCAAAAGCATAAGGGCATTTAGTTTTGACAGCAATAGGACTGCACAAGAAGTTAGTCTACAGTAGAAGACAAATGTATACAGAGTATTTCAGGATATGACTGAGCTGCTTGCATGTGAAATGGGACAAAAGAATAAAGGAGGTGGTGTGTCGGAAACATGTCCTCTTCTTCAAATATATCTACTGGTCTAGGTCAAAAAAACCCAACACATAACTGTCCTACCTGTTGTTATGATTTTTGTGCCATACTAACCCTTAAAGAAGCATGGTATCGATGAACTTCGAATTCAGTTAAACTACTGCATACCTGGCTAAGTATGAGAGGCTGATGAACAGAACAGCTCACCTCGTATTGTGCAAGGGCCTCCTTCCTTTCCAGTTCAAGTTGCTCCAGTTGCTGCATAGCAACTTGAAGAGCCCGTTCCTTTATCATTCTCTGGTTTTCTAGCTCTTGCTTCTCTGCTTCTGTCATCTGAATGGTCTGTTGCTGCTGCAAGTGCCATTTTTCCAGTTCAGCTCTCTTTGCTGACTCCTCTTCCAGTAATCTGCAATGGGGATTGCGACGTTAACTGCAGTTTAAAGCAAGCTGTATCTATTATGTAGCATATATGTACGGAAGCCAAGCAAATTATTTCTTTCTTTTTTTTTAAAAAAAAAAAGCTTGGGAAGCAGGGAAAAAGTTATTGCTTGTTGGCTTGTCTTCAGTGTAAAGCTGAAAATCATGCCAGCAGTGCAAGCAGTCTGACTGCTGCAAAGGGCTATTCAGAAAATTTAGTCAGTAATGCAAATACACAACACTGAAAACCACAGAAGAAACAAGCATGCATAAGTTATATTAATTGTCTTAGGAGGACTAAATATGTGAAGAAACAAACCACACTAAACAAAGCCCATATGAGTAAGAGGAGACTTAACCCTTTATCAGCAACAATTTAAACCTGTGATAAAATACAGCAGAAAGACATATTTACAGTTACTGCTTTATAAACTACACAGTTGAAAAGCCTGTACAGAGTCATCTCACTTTTTCAAGTGTTGACATGCATAACACCTGATGGAAAAATAAGTACACCTGCTTTTCTGAAATTGCTGAGCACTGCAACTGCTAAGGGCTGATCAAACATATTAAAAAAAATCATAAATACCAGCTTTAGCCTTCACAGCTTAAGNCCTTTCCAGCAGCATGTCCAAGATGCAAACAATCTTTAATAGTATGGCACAGTTACTTATTATTGTGGGGGGGAGTGGGGAATTGAAATAAATTTCTACTAGGTCAAAGCAGTACCTGGCTTGAAGTTTCCTTACAGTCTCTTCATCTTGACGTGCGTGTTTCTCATCCTCCAAAGCTTCCTGTAGCTGTTTATACATTTCTTCCAGTTCACGTACTCTCTGCAAATACTGTTCCAGTTCAGATGATTTCTGAGCAACCTGCTCTTCCATTTTTTGTCTTACCTAGCAGCATAAATTGAGGACACATATGAGCTGCCATTCAGCTCAGGTTTCCAATTTTTAAAGGAATTGCCAGGTTTCCCTCAGATAACATTTTCAGAGACAAACCTTTTCCTGCTGCCTGCAGAGCAAAACTGATAAAATTAAGTCTAGATTTGTAGATGTGTAACTAACAGCATTTAAAAAAAAATACTAATACAGGTTACTTACATTGCCCTACTTCATGCAGCACAGGATTTTTACAGGGGTTTAAACCTAACTTCAATCAGCTTAACCTCGTCACTTAGTTTACCGATACACACTAAACTGAAGGAAGAGAAAGCTTGTAGAGTGCCCAGACACAAAGGTCAGGCTGGTTTAATTACACTGTTTCCACAGGCAAGTTCCGCCTTGGCAGCAGCGTATTTCACACACTTATATCTGGATGATGGCACTGCGACAGCACAGGATGGATAAAGGGTTGGAAATAGGCTAAGGAGCTTGGCTTTGCTAAGCGAAGAGCAACTATAACAAAAAACCAAGGTAAGGGATAGAGGATGCTGCATAGCCACAGTCACCCAGTCTCTGATCCTCAACCCCCGCTTTCACTGACCAGAGAGGGAAACCAGGGGCCCTGCAGCACCAGAGCTGTCCTCCCCCTCAGCCCATCACTGCGCTGGGGACAACAGCAGTCAGCTGGCTTTGAACTGAGTTGGGATAAAGCACCAAAACCTCAGCATTTAGTAATACACAACATGTACTTCACAGGAGGTAAGCACAGCTCTTAAAGTCAGCAAGAAAGGCTTGCTGTCAAGTGTGACAAGATGGCATGTCCTGCTCCACTGCTCTGCAGTCTGCTTTCCCTCAGCTAACCTAACTCCCACTGACCCAGAAAGTGATCGTATTCAGGAATTCACACTCAGTCCATAAAGCAGCACTGTGTGCATTTATGTCCTGAGACGTTCCATCACATCAATTCGACTATTTCTACTTCTTTTCTCCAGCTAACAGAAAAGCCTGTTATGCCTGACAAAGCCCTTGAAGATTGAAAATTAGTTCTTTTGGAAATTCTCAGTGTGGATTATAGTAACAGCATTGTAAAGCTACAATATTTCTTTAATTTTTTATGTTTGTGTGGGTGTATAAATGTAAAAGAACACACAGTATAAAAAAGCAATAGTTTTAGGGATCTATTCAAGTCAGAAAATTCCTAAAATGCGTTTTGATTATGCTTGTGTTCATTTTGCATATTCATATAGTATGTACTGGCCTCACATTCTCCATCTTTGAAAATTGCAAGGATAACTTCAGTCTGCATTTATCCTTCAAACAGTCAAATTTTTCCCAATTTTCCAATAATATTAAGCTTTGAATGCTATACAAATTATAAGCAAGCTGTTTTGCAGTATTTGAATTCACTAGTAAAAATATTTTATTCCTACATCTCTAACAAATGCAACGCGGGTTGCATTCTCCAGCATTCTGCAAAATCTGCGGATCCTTTCAGTGACTGCCTGTGAGGGAAGTCATTGCTGAACGTATTGCTCACTCTGTGTAATCACAGCAAAAAAACCACGTGCACTACTCACCATTTTTTCTCTCTCCAGCTCCAAACTGAAGCGATCTTGTAATTCGGCTTGAGTCTGAAGTCTTTTCTTCTCTTCCTCAGCAGCACGAGCAGCTGCTGCTTCCAGTTGCTGGAAGAGAAGGGACGGGAGGTGGGGGGAAGAAAAGAAGGAAAAAACAATTTGTAAAAACTAAAACATTTGGAGGGAATGGAATTTTATTTAACAAGTTCTATTTTTAACAAAAATGGAAGAAACCTTCAAGAGCATTAAGGCACCAGCTTTTTTTTTTTAATGTCTGAGGCTACTATCAATCTCTAAATATAATTTTTAATCTTGTTATTTGCACGACAATTTTAAATTTACCAATGAAAAGTCAATTATTAGACTCCTCCAAGTTTCCTTTGAGTCCTGCTTTGCAAAACCAATAGAAATTGCTGTATTTCCTTCTCTATCTCATATGGGATAGAAAACTGTTATGGAAAAAAACCACATCCCAGACAGGACTGCACAGGAGTTCCAACAGTGAAAACATGCCAGCATGCATAGAGTTCAAACAGAAACAGAAGTGAGAAGCACTAAATTGCCATGGGAAAGCAGAAGTGCTGCAAACTTTGACTATAATAAGTGAGTGTGCTATTGTGAATCACATCCCTTTAGCATCCCCTAAATTGCCATGTAAGGTAAATAAAATTCATCACTTGAAATCTGGGGAAAAATTAGCCTAGTCAGAGCTAAGGCCTAGGTAACAGCTGCTGGTACCTTCATGCCCTCTTGCAACTTATTTAACTTTTTTTGCATCTTGATTTCACAAATAATCATTACAGTTTTTCCTTTCATGAGGATTTCAGTAGCACGTGTTTTTAGAATGCATGGGAGGTTAGAAATGTATAAGTACCAGCCAAAACTTTACCAATACTGTAAACAAAATAATTCTTTCACAGAACTTTCCTAAGAAACTTATCTGATGCTTCAGAGGAAACAGAAAGCAAGCACCCTTCTTTTGCAATACGCTAGGCTGGTGAAATTGCTTCCCCAGACCTTTAGTAAGAGCGGGACACCCATCATCTTTAGTATTTTTAGAAGGTACCACATTTAAAACCATCTTCCCTCACACAATCTAGATGAACTAATGAGATGCCTAAACAATTAAAACTGACAAGCTAAAACTTACATTCCTTTAAGTGCTTGTGATAGCACTCTAATCTGAAATAGATGTGAAGAAGGGAAGGAGAAGCCTCCTAGTTTCTGTTTTTAAGCTGTAGAAGATAATACAGAATTGCTCTCCTTTGAAAGGCTTAACTGATGCCAGTGTTCTGGAAGTAGTATTCCTCCTCTGCCAGAACATTTAAAAGCATGTAATTGTAGTCAAATCCAATTTAAGGGAAATTTTCTTTTGATTTCCTTCCCTGCTTTGAAATTAAACAAACATTGCCAATACTGAGCTGAGAGGGCGAACGCGCAGAGGAGTCACAGGCAAGGGTGGGTGGTAGGCTTTTGCTGGAGAACTCAACAAAAAAATACATTGTTTGTCCACTCTCTATCAGCAACTTCCTGCTTAATTCATGTCAGAGGACATCAATTCCTGGCAGGTAAGGTTACTGGCAACGACTGTGCAGCTTAGGGGAAAAGTCCCAAATGTTGGGGGCGGGGAGGGAGGGGGAATCCACAGGAACACACCATTCCAGCAAGGGTTAGTTAGCACAGAGTCTCTGAATCCCATGCAAGACCCCAAATTGAAACAGAAAGGGTGCACAAGTCTTGTGCATGCTCTCTTGATAAGAAAACTTACCTTTCAGTCTGTTCAATGAGTGTATCTCAAAATTCCATTAAAAAATATGAAAAAAATCTATTTTAGACAAAGACTCTTATTCTTCCGAAATTTTCTACTGCAGGAGCTATCAAAACACAAACCAGCCTCAGAGCACGCTTTGGCAGATGCTGCACAAGTGATGGCTCACTGCCATCAGAAGCAAATCTAACTCTAAGGTTTCCAGAACAATTCAGTTTCCTGAACATTCATAAAGCCTTTTCCTTGAAGAACATTTTTCTAACTAATCAAACACTTTCAGTTCCTCCAATGCAGTACCTCCCCACTAGTTCCACTTAGTCAAAGTACAGTAGTTCATGTCAGAGACTAAACTACTTTCCTTGAGAAGTCATTTTAATCCAGTCCACTTCAAAAGATGCTTCTTGCCACAACTCTCTTTAGTTTACCCACTGTGATTTCTACAAAACACCGTGGAGCCTGTCCACATCCTACTGCTCCTTTGGGGTTGCTCTCATGTTATATTCCCCCCTAACCTTTTCTCCATAAACGCAACACAGAAATCCAGCCCTATGATTTCTGTTAACAGGTATATTACTTACCAGTAACTTGGAGGTAACACAGGCTATCCTTTAAAGCATATTTTGCATTTTGAATCTTAAACACATGGTATAACATACGTGCTATTAAATTAAAATGGTTTTCCACTGTCAGACTCCATTTAAGGCAAAAAGAATAATACCCACATCCATACAGTCAGTGCAACGTTAATTAAAAAGACAAATTTCTCCTTGCCACAAATTGTGACTTAATGACGAGACTTTTAAAAATATGCATTTTGGATTATTTTATTTGCTTTCTAGACTTGGCACCTTTAACATGCTCTCACAATATTTCTAGCTTCCCTCCCCACTGCAAAGATCATTGAAGTTTTTTCTAACTGAGGGCTAAAATTAGTGGTTTTTATTTATGAAAAACTCAAGCAATGATGCAGACTTGTCCTAAATTGGAATGCAAAAAATCAAATTAATTTAGGAAGGTAGTGAACAAAAGACTCTTTAGATTAAGCACACAGCAAAGATCTGGACCGCTCTAGCAGCAGGGACTCAGCAGCCGAAATGTTAGGCAGCAGTGGGGAGGGAGGCACTTGATGGCGTTCTAAGCTATTTCCAAGGCACACTCCTCATTAAAAGGTATCATGGCAATAAAAGCCAGTAACTTTTCTTGCAAGTCTTTAAAAAGAAAACATAGAAACTATATCTGGATACTAATCAAGTCTCCATGGAGAACGATCGCAGAGGTACCAGTTGTTCCAAAGTACAAAGATCCATCAGCATGTTTAACCTACTGTTATGGAGTGTGCAGCCACAGCAAAGGCACCTTGGTGTCTCCTGCCAGCTGTTAGACTAAAAAGCTGTCTACAAGGAAAATAGTGTATTCAGGAAGTCTTCTGCTAATACTCGGAGATTTCTAGTCCAATTCTCAGGCTTTTAGAAGTCAATCCAGCATTTACAAGGAACATGCATTTAAACAGTTTATAAATGGTTGCTATGTGTCTCCGCTCTATAAATCTCTCCCAAACTCCTCTAATAAAATTATACCTATACATACTCAATCTTTGTAAATTAAATTTCTCTCTGGAAACTACGTCTGTGTGAAGAGAACAGTTCCCACACACATACAATTCACACAACATAACTTTGGAAAACTATGTAAGAAAATCTTAATGGAAAGCCCCAAGTTTGACAGACATGTCTGATAGAAAAGAAAAACAAAAAACCCACAAGTAACTGAAAATACTAGACTCTCCAGTCCCCAAACCCCATCCACACAGCTGGGGCTTTCTTCTACACTAGCTTCACAATACCCTCGTAAGGACAGGGCTGGGCCACATGAGTTACCCCGAGCCTGCTGAACTGACCTTAGAAAACGCTGCAGTCAATGCTGCAGGCTTTACTGCAGGCTCAGCCAGCAGATCTACTTGCTTAGGGGGCTGATGCTGACACAGGCTCACCTCCTCTGGAGGAGTTCGCTCAATGTGTCTGAACGTCTGAACAGGAAATAGATGCTTAATTGTAATTCAAGAAGCCCAGCTCAACCACAGAGATTGAGCCTGAAGGTTAGCAGCTCTGACTCCCACCTTTCGCACAATCTCCAGTTCCTTCTGCTTGTTCTCGTTGGCCGTCTGCAGTTCTTTCATCTGCCGCTCCAGCTCTTCTTGCTCAGCTAACAGCTTCCGGCGCAATTCTTTTCGTTTTTGGCGTGCTTCTTTGTGGGGTGGAGGACTCCCCGCTCTCAGCAGGTTTACAGTGGTCTGTATGGCTGGAAAAGAGCGTGCAAGACAAAGGGAGAGGAAGAGAAGACCAGTGAAGGGAAATGTTAAACTTTCTGGATAGCCTTAGTGAATTAATACTTGTGGTGGTGTGTTGTTTATTAAGTTTTTTTAAATGTATTTTTAAATCAGAAATAACTGTTGTCAGTTCTCCTAATTCTCATCAGGCTAGCTGTCAACACAAACCAGAAGTGAAAGACACTCGGCTTTCACTATTGGCTGTGTGTCAGAAGGATAAGGTCCAGCATTTCCAATGCATTACGTCAATTCCAATATTGATATATATTCCAATATAATGTCCACAGGCCATGGACATACAAGTCACTTGTACACCTAGCTGCAAAGAAAACCCCCAACACGTCAAGATTTCTTACTACCTAGATTCAGTGGCTCTAATCAAGCAGTAAGATGTTATCTAACATACACATCACTTACTTCCCTAGAACCAACTTTAAACCCTTTATTCTTACTGATACTCCGAGCGAAAACTTTCTCCCAGCAAGACAGTAGCTCTCATTCACTTCTATTCAGTGAGAGAATATTCAGAGAGGAAAGCTGAGGAATGGCAGATGATTTTGATATTTTATTCACCTACTACAACCGTGAAAAAAAGATCTCCTTTTGGAACTAAGTAATCATCCATCATACATCTGACTTTGGTGCAATTCAACACATGCTTTAGGTAAAGAGGGAAGTGCAAATGAAAGCACACAGTTCCAAATATTTAAATGCTGTACATACTTCAATGGCATTGGCAACAGTGGCTTTGCAAGGGCTTCCACCTCACTCTGCAAAAGATGCATGTAACTCTCACTCAGCACATATTTGGGAAGGTCTCACAGAAGGAGTAACTTCACCGTGGGAATAGAAAAGGAAGCCCTAATTCCCAGCCTTGTCCTCAGCCCACCAAACCATACTACCTCAAGCAAAAAAATGCAAAAGCAAAGCCAGTGTTTTATGACACTGAAATGAACAAGCTTTCCCTTTCTTCCCAAAAGCAACAATTTACAATGTATTCCCCTTCCATCCCCCATCCCCACAAGTACAGCCAATATAGAAAAAGCAAACAACAATAATATCCACCTCATTTTGGTGATGGCTGCCTAAATTGAAGCACCTAAATGACAGAAAGCGATTCCCCTTACGTGTATCCTTAGCTCTTCCTGAGTGTCAGGCTCCTTAAAGATCCTTTCCATGTGCCCAAAATGGAGACATCAAAAATCACAAGACCAAGAATTTCAAATTTGAGTAAAGCACAGCTGTAAGACTTCAGCTTACCTTAACTTTCACATAACTAAGATTTTTGNCCAGTTCCTTCTGCTTGTTCTCGTTGGCCGTCTGCAGTTCTTTCATCTGCCGCTCCAGCTCTTCTTGCTCAGCTAACAGCTTCCGGCGCAATTCTTTTCGTTTTTGGCGTGCTTCTTTGTGGGGTGGAGGACTCCCCGCTCTCAGCAGGTTTACAGTGGTCTGTATGGCTGGAAAAGAGCGTGCAAGACAAAGGGAGAGGAAGAGAAGACCAGTGAAGGGAAATGTTAAACTTTCTGGATAGCCTTAGTGAATTAATACTTGTGGTGGTGTGTTGTTTATTAAGTTTTTTTAAATGTATTTTTAAATCAGAAATAACTGTTGTCAGTTCTCCTAATTCTCATCAGGCTAGCTGTCAACACAAACCAGAAGTGAAAGACACTCGGCTTTCACTATTGGCTGTGTGTCAGAAGGATAAGGTCCAGCATTTCCAATGCATTACGTCAATTCCAATATTGATATATATTCCAATATAATGTCCACAGGCCATGGACATACAAGTCACTTGTACACCTAGCTGCAAAGAAAACCCCCAACACGTCAAGATTTCTTACTACCTAGATTCAGTGGCTCTAATCAAGCAGTAAGATGTTATCTAACATACACATCACTTACTTCCCTAGAACCAACTTTAAACCCTTTATTCTTACTGATACTCCGAGCGAAAACTTTCTCCCAGCAAGACAGTAGCTCTCATTCACTTCTATTCAGTGAGAGAATATTCAGAGAGGAAAGCTGAGGAATGGCAGATGATTTTGATATTTTATTCACCTACTACAACCGTGAAAAAAAGATCTCCTTTTGGAACTAAGTAATCATCCATCATACATCTGACTTTGGTGCAATTCAACACATGCTTTAGGTAAAGAGGGAAGTGCAAATGAAAGCACACAGTTCCAAATATTTAAATGCTGTACATACTTCAATGGCATTGGCAACAGTGGCTTTGCAAGGGCTTCCACCTCACTCTGCAAAAGATGCATGTAACTCTCACTCAGCACATATTTGGGAAGGTCTCACAGAAGGAGTAACTTCACCGTGGGAATAGAAAAGGAAGCCCTAATTCCCAGCCTTGTCCTCAGCCCACCAAACCATACTACCTCAAGCAAAAAAATGCAAAAGCAAAGCCAGTGTTTTATGACACTGAAATGAACAAGCTTTCCCTTTCTTCCCAAAAGCAACAATTTACAATGTATTCCCCTTCCATCCCCCATCCCCACAAGTACAGCCAATATAGAAAAAGCAAACAACAATAATATCCACCTCATTTTGGTGATGGCTGCCTAAATTGAAGCACCTAAATGACAGAAAGCGATTCCCCTTACGTGTATCCTTAGCTCTTCCTGAGTGTCAGGCTCCTTAAAGATCCTTTCCATGTGCCCAAAATGGAGACATCAAAAATCACAAGACCAAGAATTTCAAATTTGAGTAAAGCACAGCTGTAAGACTTCAGCTTACCTTAACTTTCACATAACTAAGATTTTTGAAACCTCACCTTGAATCCACTCCTGCTTCTTCTTTTTATCAGAGGCACTGATCTCAAAGCTTTTATCAAGACATTTTATGAGAAAAAGACATTTCTTTCCATCTTTGTCAGGCAAGGCCTAGAATGGGTAACAAAAGGATTAGCTTTGCAAACACTGAAGTTTTAGTTATATTGTCAAGCCCCATGTATGCAGTTATCTGTTACAGAGCTACACATACCAGTGCTAAGAACCTTTATTAAAAGAGTGTTTATGAACTCTTTTTATATAAAGTAAAAAAAGCTCCGTTAACAAAAGATATCAGGAGTCCACCCTGCACACAATTCTTATCTTTAGAGATATACATAGTTTTTGGTGGTTTTTCTTTTTTACCTCTACACAACAGTTGCCATCCAGTATGATGTCTCCCTTCTTGTCTTTTAAATCTTCACTTACATAGTAGGAAATAATATTGGGTTTTAGCACAAACCATCTTTCCGTCCAGTTTTTCCTTTTGTGACCTTTTTTCAACATATAGCCCTGTAAAAAGCAACAGGTCAGCTGAAATGCCTGGCCTCTGTTGAACCACCCGGTCTTTTGGTTATGTGGCTTAAAGGCCCAATAGAGCACACAGAAAAGTTATTAGCTCAAGGCCCTAAATACTTCACCAACACACTTCCATTCCTAATACCAGCACACTGCTAATTGTTTAGCCCATGAGAAACTACTCACTGTTCTTCTGTCCAGCTTTTAAGTAACTGGGCTATCTGAAGAACTGAATATTTATTATGTCGTTATCAAGTCATTATTACGACTCTTCGGTCCTCTTTGATGACCTTTACTATTTAATTTCTTCAGTCAAGCAGAGACATTTGCCATCGCTAAGACTCACCTGTAATACTTTAATGACAGCCATTATTAAAAATCAGTCCTGTGTGGATGCACGCCCCAGTGACAGATGTGGGCCTGCATCTATGCACTGTAATTCCAGCCTTTTACAGGATAGTCCCAGCACCTCTGCCCTGGGAGTGGCTCTACCCTGCCAACACACTCATTTAGCTGCACCCCATTGAAGAGGCGATCCCATATGGGATACTTCAATGATTATGTTAGAGAAACTGATAACAGAACCGTACTCCTGGCGTCTTTATTGGTTGGGATATGGGAACACCGGTGAAGCCTGGATTTTCCCTTAAAGGAACAGAGTTGTACCTTGATTTAAACAATGTTAAGATTTCACTCACAGAATTTTATTCTCCTTGAAAGATGACCCACTCAACTTCCTATATGAGGAAAAAACACTTGCAAGCCTTAACAAGACTATTTCAAAGGAAGGAAGAGAAGCCCACACTTTGCCACTGACCTTTATACAAATAAAAGAATAAAAATTATAATCTTCTGTAATGACAATAAAGAGGGCTGGTATCATGATCAAATCATCCAAGTTTGCCACTATTGAATATTAACATATCTAAAATGTAAGCAGCAATACTAAGT
The DNA here is from genome assembly GCA_013401315.1 of Balaeniceps rex. Lineage (NCBI taxonomy): Eukaryota > Metazoa > Chordata > Aves > Pelecaniformes > Balaenicipitidae > Balaeniceps > Balaeniceps rex. The sequence goes on from VYZW01019997.1 coordinate 97,977, forward strand.
GCAGTTATACTAGTAACCCTGTTACACACTATCCAGTGTGGCTATGGCAATTCAAAAACCATCTCATGGAAAAGGGTGCACAGAGAATGATATAATAATTGGTCATTCTTTCAGGCATTTGATTTTTAGTGATCTTATCAGGGGCACTGCTGTGACTCAGTTTTTAATCTAGAGTTTCAGAGTTTGCCAGTATTTCAGCTATACCTGCCATTTCTGAAACCGTGTTCCCCAATTACTTACATACTTTTGTCTGACTTCTAACTTCAGAAAAAAGTCAAATCACAGATGAAACTGAATCACCTACATCAATATAGCTATAAACAAGCCATACAGAAAGCACCGTACTCAAACTGTTCCAGGTTAAGAGCATGGAAAAGTTGGAAAGGAGACCAAGGAACATTTTTCTGTAATGGCTTTTAGCTATAGCAATTTTGGATACGAGCAAGCAAATAAATGTGCTGCGGCATATTTAAGTCAAAGGTGTCTTTCTGTACAGGTCTGAGGGGAAAAAAATTCAGGACAGTTGGAGAAGCTCTTTTGTTTTAAAAAAAAAAATCAAACCAAACAAAAAAGAAACAACCCCCCTACACATACCGCTTATCTGTGCTATGCTTTTCTAGCCAGTTAAACATGGCCAGAGCCAAGGCCATGCCTATTCCCCTGTGCCATCCCACCCCCTTGCTCCAAAACAGGAATACACAGAGAAACAGCTTTGTTTGGCGCCTCCATACTCAGGTCCGAGGTCTGGGTGGTCGCAACAGCATGTGAAGTACTCCCGCAGCTTCGCTCTTTCATGCCTTACACAGTTTAAGTCATAGCCAGGTGTTTTTCCCCTTCCTTACAGACTGAATTTGCTTTCAAAGCCAAGTCAGACTGATATTTTCCCCTCAAATTTCTGCTAAATCTTTATCTATCATTTCAGTGCATCAGCTGCTTCTCATCTTCCAAGAGCCCACTGGGGATCTTTTCAAACCAATGATCACATGAAGGACACGTCTTTCAGGAAATTAAATATCACAAATTTAATTATCACTACTACCCTCCATAAGCCTTGGAGATGCAAGATAAGTGTACAATAAAAAGGGTAGTATGACACTTGGCTATGATACGATATGTCATTAATTAATACCTTGAAGTAATCATATACTGAAATAAACAGGACAATTCCGTGAATCAACAAGTTATCAGGGTACAAGCTGTGACTGAACCAGACGTCTGTAAGTCACACAGGGAACTCCATTCTCCATTAGGCCAGTGACTGTCCAGGAGGCGCTGGGCCAAATCCTGACATAAACTATTTTTAAGTGTCAAGGAACCATTCAAAGGCACTCAGACATCCTTGAGAAAGAGGCCCAGCCACCAAGAGAGGAAAGAATGGAGACAGTAAAAAAAAAAAAGGGGGGGAAGGGGGAACAGAGAGACACAATGCAGTATCAAAACTGAAAATAAATCCAGTTTCCTCACAAGTTTCAAGTGGAAGGACTGACCTGACAGTGGTTATTTTATTTTCATGATATTAAACAGCAGAGTTACTTCATTTTGCCCTCAACTGACTATGTGTGTGTGCGTGTCCAGCCCTCACCTCCAACAGGCAACCAACAGTTAACAAAAATAGACTTTTGCATTGTTCTGTGGGTATTCTGAAAGAATTTCCTGTGCCAAGACCTCCTGATGACTTCTTCAGAACAGCTTAGGAAAGCCTGCCAAGAAAGCCTTTGTTTCTCTCCTCACCAAGAAGCCAAGAAATCAAAGATGAAAAAAATTCTCAGGTAAATGTCAGGTAAATGTCAATTTTAAATAGCTCTCTAGGTAAGCTCTGCTATGACCCCTCAGGTCCCTGTGATATTTATACCTGCCATGAAAGAAATGCCATGTTTAAAGCCATTCCTAAATTGATAATCCAGCCACTGGAAATCTGAAGAAACTGAAGATTGACAGAAGTTTGCTAAGACTATAAAGGCCAGCATGACTTCTTGTGTTTGAGTACAGGTAAATAAGTTGTCAGTCACATAGGCTGCTAAGCAGAACAAGAAACGAGAGCGCTCTGGAGCTCTTCTACACGTTTTTGCCCTGTTGAACTGGGGCAACTTAGAAGCACACCTTTCAGCTGGAGCAATACCTTTGTCCAGACCCCCTTGTTTGAATATAGAGGTTATCATGAGCACAACTTATATTTGCTACAACATAACTGAAACTAGAAAAAAGCATTTTCAAAGATTGAAGAGTTGTCACCAGTTTAAGAACCAACAGTGTGTTGCAGCTATTCTGTCAGCTGACAAGCAGTTGATACTAGTATAAAAAGGCTGTATTTCAAGTCAAAGCACACTTCTTTTACTTTCTAAAAACAAACTCTCCCAACAAGCAACTCATTCATAATACTGCAACAATTACAACAATCTGAACAGTAGCACAATTTCTCTTTTATAAAAATAAGCTCATATTGAAGAACCTTTATAAGTAATTTACCTAATTTCCCCCTGCTCATTATCCATCAGGTAAAGCAATTTCAGTACAAGTTGAACATTTTCTAATTATGCAATAAATTGTTCTGCTTTAAAACTTCAGTTCTCTATGGTTCTTACCTGTTTGAGTACATCTAATATGAGCTCATTAAAGACTTCATTGATTGCCATGGACACCGTCTGTTGGTCCATCCCTTTACTAAACTGCCCACTTCCAATGAGATCAATCAGCTCCCATGCAGAAAGACCTTCTCGACTGGTGTTGAGGGCAATCTTGTAATGGTCAAACTGCTCTTGCTGCCAGCCTGCTCCCATTGCTTCGGTGAGTTTTTTAAGTAAATATTCAATCTATACAGAAATACAAACAGAAATAAATCATTTTCAGCAGGCATGGAAATCAAGTGTTTCAGAGCTGCAAACGAAGTTTCTCCAGAGACTATCATTACAGCTAGATTCCTACATTCACATGTAGGCCCCTAAACATAGGTGGTTTAATTAGCAAAGATTTTAGGCTCCTGTCTCAGTTGAACTTTTGACTGCCAAGCCCATCCCGCAGCTACTCTCTTCATAGTAAAGAAACAAAGATTTGAGCCTGACATCCTCTTTTAATATTTCGGATTCCTACAAAACACATGGGACCTTCCCTGCAACAGCTTCCAAACCGTGATGACTGAAGTGTGAGAAAGCAAGAAGTTTCAAAAAGTATTCTTGTAAGATAAGAAGCAAACAAATTAGAAAAAAGAAGAAAAGATGGCAGTTTGGATAAGAAGTGAAATGAAAAATTACCAAGGTATGATCACGTATCTTAGTCTTCACCTGACCCCTCTCCTCTAGTTCTCAAGCACTCCATCACTGGACACAATCTTGGCAGATGTATCAAGAGAAGTAAAAGAACAAATTTTTCACATCTGCTTTTATTGCTTCCAAAATAAACTCTCCTTTTCCTTTAATCTTTCATCATTCTGTAAGCATTAACAGGGTAATAACACTAATCACACTAGTCAAAATAAACACGAGAATGAAAAAGAGGGAAAGAAGGCTGGGTTTCTTCGTCTTATGTTGTTTTTCAACTGTTAGCTCTTTAAAACACAGCATTTTAAACTAAGCCCATCTACAGCTTTGAGCACATGTAAAATGCTTTTAATGGCTCTTTAAACAAAATAATTGGTGAGAGCCTTCCTATAAAGACCTCTACACAACAAAGTAAAAGCCAGGCTTCTAAGTTTCTATGACTGAAGTCACAGTATACCAATTACACCATTTAACACAGTTTTGAAGACAGACCACGCTAATGTGGCCTTCTGCTGTTTTGGGTAATGGCTCACTTCGTTTCCTCGCCAGCTCTGCAGGGAACCCGACTGCCTTCCACAACCAGCCAAGGCAGACAGTAAAGCCACCTGCAGCCTCCCTAAGGAAGAAGCCTAGGGAGAGGGTGCTCAGTAACCCCGCACCGGAGCACCCTCCCGCGCCAGCCCACCGCAGGGACAGGGCAGCACCAGCTCCCCCAAGAGCTGGCCTTTCTCTCCAGCCACCCCAAAGCCAGCACAGAACCACTTCCAGGTAGGTCGGTCCACAAAGCTGCGGGCCAGGGCTCCTCCCGGGTGCCCTGCTTCTCTACAGGCATGAGGGATGCGACAGGGTGGGAACTGCACGCTGCCCGGTGGAGGCAGGAGGGAAAGCACCACGGTCCTTTCAGGTTCTCTCTGTGCACGTGGAAATAACATGGATTTCCTTGAGTGCTGCTTTTCTGAAGGTTAGTGCTTCAGGACAGTATGCTCCACTTTCAGTTTACCTATTTTAGGTGTGGTTTTGGAAACACTAAGTGACTCAGGAGTCTGAATCCCATTATCAAAAATGGCTAAGGTGTACAGCATGAACATGCCTCATTGAAAAGGAGTGGAAACCAAATGGTTTCCAGGACTTCACTTTTCTAATCACCAATGCTGGTTTGTCCCTGGTTCCTCAGCACTGCTTGAAAACACAATGTAACTTCTCCTACAGGTAAGAAAAACCCCAGCTGGGAGAGCCAGGGGATGTTTTACCACAGAATAAATTAACTTTTCAGCTACAGCTCAGAGTTACTTTTCAGCTGACCTAATAGGCTTTTGAGCACCCAGCAGTCTCTACGTAAGAGATTTGGGAGTACAAAGAAATAACAAGTGGTTCCTGCACCCCCTTCCCCCCCCATTTCACCACAAGGACTCCCAGGCCTCACGGTTTTGATGCAGCATACATGCTAATTTTGTGGCTGCTGTTTCTCTCTCTTGCCAACTGGTGCAGGCAAATCCCTTCCTTTCCCTCACCTCCACGATCAAGAAACACACAAGCATGTAACCAGAACACACTCATCTGGCAAAGCAGTAAATTACCAAATTCACCCTACAGATGGATGGGCTTTTCTTACTATTTCAGCTCAGTAACTGTTCTTAGTCTCACAGCCCCTACCCTAGTAGCACATGGACTAATGCTACAGCAAAATGGAGAAGCTACTGAAAGCCACTGCATGGTCTAGAGGAAAGTTCCCCCTCCGTTGAATGAGGAGGAAACGCCTATCCCCCGAGACATGGCTGTCGTATCCTCCTCTTAAAGACTGTCTTAAGAGAAGACAGGCTAGCCAGGCAGAATACGCCTCCAGGGTGGGTACAGAAGGCGTAGAGAGCATTGCTTTTTATTTCAGTTTCACCAACTAAGGCATTTAAGTATTTTTAGCTCCTCATGCAACTCTTACTCATATCTGACAAAGATACGATTTGAGCAGAGGCCTCTGGAAAAGTGGTGTTCCAATTGTAGACAAGTGCAACTAACACAGGGTACAAGGTTTACGGTAATCAGCAAAGACGACTTTCAGCTCTGTGCTGGGCCCGTCTGCCATTTGAGGAAAGCACCCCCCGGGGAGGGCACACCTGCACACCCGCTTCGCCCCCTCTGCGCAGGCTGTGCACAGCAGGACGGAGAGGCTGGCATGGGCGTCCTGCTGCTGCAGTGTCAGGGCTCTGCTGTGCGATGCTCACCACTGCTCGTGTCTGACTGCTCACCAGAACGGGTCATAAAACTGCGCTTTGCAGTGGTTCCCTGCACAGCTCTGAATCGCTTAAGTTAATAGTGTCACATGATAGCAAGGAACTTTTAGCACGCCCTCCCAAGCAACCAACGTATAACTTTTACTAGATTTCTGTAAAATTCAGTAATTCATTCCTTTAAAATCTTTAAAATATGCTTTGCTGATTTTCACTCTCCAAAATCCTTAAGTTAAAAAAGGCTTTTGAGCATCAGCTACCATAAATCCTCAGCATTCAATTCAAGGCAGGAAGCAGCTTACTTCCTACTCCAGGCAAGTTTTATAGAAAAAAAAAAAAAAAAAACCAAAACCAAAACAACCCAAAAAAGCCCTTCACAGCATGCAAGAACAGTAGCACTGCAAACTTGTTTAAAAAAAACCCTCCTAAAACCTGGATTTGATGAGCTGAAATGAGCTCTGGCATCAATACCGGAGTAACATTTTCCCCCATATTCAAAACACATTCTGCCACTCAGCTCAGTCCCGCTGAGCAGCACCAGTTCTGAACCATGATCCTGTACTTTAGTTGAAAGGAAAGCTAAAATAACTGAGGCTTAATTAGGTAGATAATATAACTGCCAAAATGCTAGACAGTAATTAAAAAAAAAAATCATTAAAACTTAATGAACTTTAACTTTAAAATGTATTGTTCCAAGATTTCACAGCCTATTACACTGCTTGAGGCATGCAGCTCTCAAATTCCTTTCGTTAATTATCTTAAAAGTACTAGGACTCACTTGCAGACAAAGGGACACACACACAAAAAAAAAAAAAATCATACCTGAATAGACTTTTTTCACTTCTTTGCTCAAGCCATATGAACAAAAGGTATATCAAACTAATGGTCTGGAAAAGAAGCAATGCAAAACTCTTGGCTAGTACACGTTATCATGTAATGCACTAAAAATAAATCAACATATCCTTTCCTTTAAGATCATTTGTACACATTTTACCTTATTTTGATTATTAGAACAGATGTAAACATTTAAGTCTGCTACCCCCCTATCTGCAAGTCACTAACATGACCACAAATCCCATTAAAGTACATAAAAATCTCATTATTTTAAAACACATTAACTTGTCTTTTAACTGAAAAGGAACCTGTGCATATTACAATTTAATTTCTAAAATAAAAAAAAAATTCGCGCTTTTTCTTGCCTTCAGATAAATACATGGCTAACCGAAGTCCCCACAAAAATTTTATCTAACGTATCTGCTCAATAGCAACAGTGAATGTTGGGGTGGGGTATAAATGTGGAACAGTGTGAGTAAATATAAAGAAGTAAGCTGGATCTGGTCAAGTGTGGAAGCAAGGAAGAGACCGTTCATTATGTGCTCAAATGAGGAACCTCTGAGAGCAAATGACATTTCCCCTCCTCCACAAAGAGACATGTCAACTCAGCAAATAACTGACAAATTAAGTCTACTGGCTCAAACGTAACCTACTCTTGTGGTTAAAAAGTAGAGTGTCGAAAAGCAAACATGAAGCAATGTTTGCTGCTATTCTGACTGGACCTTACTCACTTTCAGATACGGACGTAAAAACACAGGGGGGTTGCTAACGCTACATACGCCAGTACGGACCAACTGGCTCTGCAGTATGAGAAACAGCTTCCATCTCAAATCAGCAGAAACTTTCGGCCAGAATTTTGTCAAGAGAAAGCAAAAATAACATAAAGAACAGAGGCTCTTTAACTACGCAGCCTGTTTGGTACCTTCTTTCAGAGGGCACTTTCTCTTTCCATGTTTCAATACCTATTTGCTTTGCTTTTCCAGGTATTCCTGGCACTATCCTCCATGGGGAATGAAGCATCATAGATGTTTCACATATTTTTCTGATATACAAGTGGTTCTCTTAGAAGATGAAAAATGAAAAATAATGTCAAGGAGGCCTTCATGCCCAGCAGAGCACAGCAGACAAGGCTATTCTGGTTCATGCTATTCAAATAAGGTTTGTGATATTAACAGAGCAGATGTAAAAAGTCTATTCACATTGTACAAAATTCTGTGGAAGCACATGTTACTGGGCAAGAGACATGAAAGCAATTATATTCCCTTTCACAGTCATCATCAATTCCTTTGTCTTCATCCCGTAAGAACATCACTTTTAAGTCAAATATTTGTTTCTTCCCTTCCAGCAACAAAAGAAATCCCCATACTAGAATTTATTAAACTTCATGGACAATAACTACTCTGGATTAATAGACTTTGTGAAAACTGTGTTCATTATGTAGTGTAAGCCATTATTTTGTTTTTTTTTAAATTGAATTAGCATTAAGTAACATAATAAAGGTCAACTCAAAAAATAGTGTAACATGTAAACATGTAAATCCTAAGGACAACCTGCTGCATAAGCTGAAAACTGTCTTATTTTTTGCAGTAATCAAGGAAAAGAGTAGTGAAATGGGAATAACTGATGCAAGTGACTAAACATCTTTCTAACCATCGTTGTCAACTTGTAGAGGTCATGGGTCAATTAAAACGCCACAGAAGCAGCTTTCCTTCCAGTTGTATCAGTTTTGCTTTTATTTCTGAACAGCCAAGGTTCAATTCCCAGTATTTCATTAACTGTATCAGTTTCTGATACTAGAATGCATAACAAGGAGGCAAATGTGGTCACAAAAAAACTTTTTCTGCAAGAAATGCCTCCAGAAGAATCACCACTTGACAAAAAACATCACCTCATTTTCAAAGGCACAGAAAGTCATACAAGATTTGGACCCTCTTTGTCCTAACTAGGAGGATTAGAAATGCCACAGGTTAATACAGTTGAAGGCTAGAGGACAAGTGAAAAATGATTGTACAAATCTTCTTTCCTCAAGAAGCCAGGCTTAAAAAGCAAAGACACCAAATATGTTTGGCTTATTTAAAACAACTTATGTTAACACTATACTACAACACACAGAGTGTGCAGCTTGCAGTGTACATATCTGCCAGTTTCACCATTAAGGATGGCCCAGAAACACGGCTAACCACATACCACAGTTTTTCAGGCGATAAAGCATTCCCAAGGCTGCAGTCACATGTCCAGAAATAAGAAAGGGGAAGTGTTTGCAAACCTTTTTATAAAACAAAAAAAAAGGTCTGGTTAAACAATACCAAGACACACAAATGAGTCTGTAACAACTAAGAGGCGAGCTGTAAAGGAAGCTCATGACAGACTAGAAATATTTATCCTCTTATGGCTACAGTTCTCTCCACCTTTCTTCCCTTTATTTTACCCTTCTCATGGAAGGGGTAATGCCTACGAGAGCTGAGGGAAACACACGCTTGGATGTCTGCGTCCCAGATGAGCTAGTGGGAAGGACCGGCTGCAGGGAGGAGAAGGAGCTCCCACCCGGGCCCCCACTTTCCAGGCGCATTAGTGGTATAGCTGCTTGGTAAAGCTCTGCCCACTGCACCAGGAGGCAATTCTGTTGTTAGCCAAGAATTGTATTAATTCTGAAAGCTGTCCATCAGGACTAAGTTTAACTAGAGCAAACAAAATACAGCATTGTTTTTCTCCAGTCCATCTGTATCTCTTTGAAATACCACATTCACTCAGTTCACAGAAGTGTTCTACTTTGTGCATAGCAAGGCTTCTCACCTGAAAGGGGAGGGAGCTTTCAGATTTGATACCATTTTGCATTTCCCCGGGACATGAGCGCCTTTGCAAAGTAGACATTCATGGATCTCTGTTCCTTTCCAACTCTCCTAACTGCTCTCAGCGGCCCACCAGTCACCAGCAGAAGCTACACTGGAGCCCAAGCCCATTACCAGCTGAGCCCAGTGCCCTGCACAGCCACCAGCTCCTGTCTCTCTGTGACCTGACTTCTCCCCATAACATAGAAGGATCCTCTCAAGCTTGAAGTCACATCCCAAAACTGCACACCCCAAACCAGGCCCCTCCCCGTGCTGGATTTTACTAACCTTATTTCCCTCAAGTACAGGGCTGCCATCTCTCCTTCCACAGCAGATGAGGAGCACAGGCCAGATGCTGCCTCTGGCTTTCAGCCTGGCCTCTACTAAATGAGCAACTTCTGGCCCTTGTGTCACCTCTCCACTACTTTCAAATTCCATCTTTGTAACTGCTTTCCTCACTTCACTCTTGTTAAAGCTTTCCTCAGCCTGCATCTCCAAAACCTTTCCAAAGTAGCCTGTTTTCCCTTCTCTGGTTGAGCTGCAGCTGTTCCCAATTTGCTGCCTGTTCAACACCTGGGCAGGGAATCAAGACTTAACACTTTGCAGATGGGAGTAACAGCCCCATCACAATTAGCTGTCTAATATGAAAGGCCTAGCACAGCAGCAGTAGTGCGAAAGTACACAACACAGGCAAGAAGGACGGCAGCCTCCATCTTTAGTCAGCGCAGTGCAAAGGTGAAACTGCACCCAAGCAGGAGAGTTTCCCAGAGATTAAATTGTTCAAATGAGTGCAGAAATCATTTATCTCATTAAAATTAAAAAAAAAAAGGAAAATCAGACTTCCAAGCAGGTCTCAAAGAGCAGTTCCTCCAAGGAGGAGGAAGAGAAGGCATCCTCATAGCCACATGAAGTTGTATCAACACATTCACTGAAGGCTTGAGAAGTTCTGTTATAATCTGCCCATCCACAAGATGGGATGGAAAAATCTTCAAGGGATCACCCTTCCAACCTGAAAGTATGAGGCAAGTTTCCTACTTATTTATAAAGGGGAAACAAAATCTCCAAAACCCAAAAGCCTACGGAGGTTGAAGGGAGGGAGGAGGGGAAACAGCTGGATCCCACAAAAAGGCCTCGAAGCGAGAAAGTGCAGTAAATTAAGTATCACAATATTCTCAGCCAACGATAAGAGCAACAGGCAGGGAGGGAAGGAAAGCTTGCTCCCTGGCTGGGAAGCCACAGTCACCCATGAGAGGTTTACGTTGCTCTCACCAAAATGTAAGTATCACAGAACAGCGATGCTTCCATCGCCCTCTCCTCTGTTCTTCACTTCTAAAAATCCCCTCACTTCATACATGACATGCAAGCTATTTTGTAGTTAAATGACAGGACACAATATACAAGTGGTGAAGACTAAATATATAGTCAAGCTTTCTTATGAACTCGAGGCATAAAAAGTAAATGGAAAGAAAAACACCTTTACTAGGTACAAGTATAATTTTGAATACTATTGAAAAGAGTTATTTACAGGTAGAAATTCTCAGCACTAAGACAACAACTGCAAGTTTGTACAAAAAAATGCTTTGCAAATCTGGAGTTTAGATTTAACATTAAAAAACCCAGACATAAGAACATAAAAGGCAGATATGAAAGGTCACACAGAGAAAAAGCAAAACTGACCAAAATTGAGACTTTGCATCTTTACTTTTGGAATTTTGTGTAAAAGGGTAAACGAGTAAATGTGCAATTTTCCAGAAGCACAGAGAACCCAAGGAGGACCAATGCAAACCAGAAAGGAGTGCATTCAACAGACAGCACCGGCTATCCACCGGCTGATTACATTACCTGTGTGGTCTAAGGCAAAAGGTTAGAGTGAATACAGGCATTGTCTACGCTAAGAACAGAGCAGCCTTTCTTTGTCAGGCTCTATAAGCTTTCTTTAAACAGTATTGCACAACTGAAATCTTGCTGTAATCAAGGAGATGCAGACACAGATCCACCCTAAGAATTTTATAAACACTCCAAGTAGAAGAGTAGTACAGGTTAACCCTAGACATTAAGGATGGAAAGGAAAGCAAACAACAGCAGCTATGAAATCTGGAAAACGTCTTTTGGGGTCAGAGCCAACCCTGCAGCCCATCTCCCAACAAACAGATACATTGCCATTACCTGGCACCAGCTACTGAAGGCAGCATGAATCTGGGGGCTTGCTTGGTGGAGGGGGAGCAAGTGAGCAATGCCGACACCCCAGAGCTGGCAGGTCTGAAGCTTTTAACCATGCCAGCAAATAAGGAGATGCAAAATATCTACCCTCAGGTAAGCCAGGCTGCGCAGTGGGGAACACAATGACAAACCAGAGACGTGGATTTGAGTCCCAGTTTTGACATTTATTAGTGGCTCTGACCTTCTACCAAAGCCACATCTGGCACCATTAAGAACAGAGCTGTCTTAGCTTTTACAACCATGAACCCCATCTCCCAGAACTGACAGAAAAAACAGGAAAGCAAGCAAGCAAGACTGTCCCATTTCTCATGGGAATATAGCATGCCAGGTACGGCCCTGTCATCACCAGTCTGGCAAAACCAGAAACATTGTACAGAGGAAAGTCTCCTGCTAAAAAGTGAGTGAAAAGGCAAAACTGAACAGCTTATTTTGGTAGGGGAGTTATCTGTACTTTATGGTTTGGAACAACAGCTTAGAGTCCAACAGTTATGTCATAGTGGCACGTAAATCAGATTGTTTCGATCCCTGACTGTTTAACAATTTGCAAATATTTATTAATCAGTACTCCAGTGCTGAACTGCAAACCCCTGGGATTTCTGTATACAGTTTTGCAAGAGATTATTTATGCCTACAGTTCTGATCTTTCTGCTTCTTCCCTCGCCCCTCCCTAAGGGGAGAATTGTGGAGATACTGAAATCTTGCTAAAATACCTATTTGAGCGTTGCCCATACTTGTTCATGAACTTGAAGTATAAAGAGATCTCTCTGGTATTATTCCTTCAACCATTTCAAGCAGGAGTGTTCAGGTGGTGGCTGCTTTTGATCAGAAACAGACATCATCAGAAAAGTTCGTACTTCCCCTTTTCATCAGGAGGGTGACATGACACTGAAGACTCATCTTGCAAGTCACAGCAACACAGAGCAGAGGGGAGAATTTTTTTTCAGAATCACACTGATGTACTAACTCTGCAAAACTTTAACCACACATAAGCAAGCGCAGTGATTAAAGATCACATACATGCACTACTCATGAGGGAAGCAAGAACCTCAACAGCTCCAAGTGCTGGTACTGGAGCTAGTCTCCCCAGCACCAGTCAGTCCTCACAAAAAGCAAAATAAGCTATTTACTGGGGGGCAAGCAGCATGTCCCATTTAGTTCAGGCTGTTTAAATGACACACATGCATAGCCATCAATATCTAAAGTATCCTGTGGGAATCCCCACATATGCACCCTGGAAGACAAAGAAAAGCACACGAGGCCTTACATTATTAAAAGGGGGGAATAAACAATTATTTTCTCTTAAATCTCTAGAGAGTAGCAAACATTAACATAGTTCAACTGGGACATTAAGCAAACTGGTGTTAAACAGCTTAAGTTTTTGTTTCTTACCTCTTCAGGTACAATGATTAAAGGGTATTTGTCCTCTGATAAGAAGTTAAAAATAACCCACACTTTAAATGCATCTTCATCACTGATCAGCAAAGGACTTTTAGAGAGGTTCTTTTTAGCACAGAGAGTCCAGCACATCCTGTTGAATTCAACTTTGTCAAAGTTTCCTTGAACCTAAAATGAAGAAATTGAACAAAAAAAATGAATATGCACGAATGGCACAGAATAACAGACAAAGTTTAACAGGCTAAGTCATATAAAAAGTACCAAGAAAATTCTAGTTTGCAAGAAATGTCAAGGCCCAAAAAGAGCACTGTAGCAGCCTAGTCTGAGTTCCTGCATGGGGTCAACTAAGGAATTTCTTCCAGCAAAATCTACATCCAACCTCCAATTTCTGGTCAAGTTAATAACACCCTGACTTCATGTGAAGGAGGCTACACTGCATTCTGCATTTCCTCTAGCACATTAGCTTTGTTGCACCGAGTTACTGAGATATTATATAGCAAATTTGGAAACCATTATAGCCAAAACTACATGTGGATATGCCAAAAGTGATATTGGAACAATAGCTGGGAAAGACCTTTAATGTGTTTTTCACTTCACATTACTCAAACGTAACTCTTGTAGGACATTCATAAACATGTAATCATTTTTTTCCTTGAACGCTAATCCACTTAAAACCTTTTTCTCAGACTTGCAAATCTTTACCATATTGATAAAAAAAATTCCTCTTGTTTTCGTTATCCTTTATCATACCTAGCAACTGTACATACCCATCTGTGAATTATTTACATATGCAAAAAGCTTTCATTTCCTCTATTTTCTATTTAAACCCTCATTTATGTTAGAGATGAAATCTATTTATCTCCCTACAGCTTAGCAATGCTATTTCTTTGCCAACATGTAACTGATAAAGGCATGTTCTGCACTGTAATGGCAGTCCCTTGAGATTTTGGAAAGCATGTCTAAGAAACAGGTTCTTATATCTCTTGTGGTAACAACACCAGTAATGTTCAGTGACATTTTCTTATGATAGGCCAAACCATGCATCTTAAATGTTTCAAGGACACCACTGAAAACCGTATGATTTCCTATCCATTCTGGTAAGTGGTCCAATATAGTGGAGGGTGAGCCACAGTGGCTAAGTCAAAGACAGACTAAGGAAGTGGATGAACTGATGTGGGTGAAGGAAAAAAGAAAAAAAGACATAAGTAAACAGGAAACCAACCCTATGCCAAGAAGCACTTTACAGTACAGTTTCCAGGACTAAAAGTGAGACTATGAAAGAAAGCCGTAGACTGCATGTTCGCAGAGCCGGCCACCAATCTAAGTGATGATGCAAGAAGCTGGCCACAAGCTATAGCTGTCCTTTGAAGAAGGTGGAAGATGTAGGATCTATAGCTGCTATAGCCACAAGTTCAGCATCCTGGTTGTTTGCACAAGAAACATGGGTCTCAAATGAAACACCAGCTAAGCGAACGAACACCCTTTGGAAGAAGGGCTAGAAGCCAGGTTTCCTTCTCCTTCCTTCAATTTGCCAGCCCCTCATCCCTTGGCTACTTTTGCTTCTGCTTTTTCCTGCCTGTCGTCCCGACCCTGCCCAATGAAGCTTGACTTCTTTTCTAAAACAACTTCACCCACCCAGATGATGAGCAGTTCCACCTTGGAAATGTCCTAGTGGTTATGCTACTCCTGAGGAAGATGCCAACAGGGTGGGAAATCTCCTTTCCTACAGCCACCACCTGGCAAGCGTTCTAAGGACTGTAAATAAGGTGGGTTGCTCTATGAGCAGCTCATGTTTTAAAGCACGGCAGCAGTCAATGACCACAGGGAGACGGGTGGAGAAAGGCATGGGCCCTGGTCGGGGTAAAGTAAAGTGCGTGGTTTGTGCTCATGTAGCAAGCTGGATTGCAAGCGCCTCAGAAACTCATGTCAAAATCCAAGTCACCTACAGCATGTTACTGCCACCAGGATAGGCAGCAACCAAGCAGGAGGTTTTGGGACCATTTTGGCGCAGGGGACTAGGTCGCACTGTGCCAGAGGTCCCATTTGAGACATGTAAGTCCTCTTCTCAGAATCCAGACTTGATTCTGAAATGGACTTCACGTGACCCACGGGGCATCTGGCGCAGAGACAGTGTTTAGGAATTATTCGGGAACAATAATCACATGAGCACACAAGTCCCAGCTCTCCAAAATAACTCTGATTTGCATCTATGTTTTTTTTCCTAAATGATCAGGCTGCCTATTAAATAAAGGATATAATCACCAAATTGTTGTTCTGGGGATACTGGGGAGTCGGGGATGGAACTAAATAGTTCCAATTAAATTCTCTTTAATGAATAACTAAAATTTTCCTCAGCAATTTCATGCAGCACTGCCAACTATTCCTGGTACCTACGTTCTACAAGTACATTTGCATGAGGTGGGAAGGGAAGGAAGTGAAAATCCTACAACTAAACCCAAATTGCTTTAGAGCTAACTCCATACTACAAAAGTCTTGGTTGTGCTGCTTTGGCTTCCTTGACTGGCAATACTCCAGCGTAGGTGGCTACATAATTACTCTGAATCTCTCTGGATTGATGAGAGATCATTTCTAAGCATAATTTAAAAAATTAAAAATATTTGAACAGTTTCTAAAGTTATACTTGAACTTATTTGCAAAAGTACTTCTAACTTAGTTAAGAAACTAAGTTTCTTAACTTTTACTGTAAAAGTAGAAACTTTTCAAACAGGAGGTACTGATGTCAAAAAAACAGTCATAAACAAATACACACGTTGCTTTTTCATGACATGAACAAAACACGTATTTATTAAAACAGATTGGGTCAAAGACTATCGTGCAATTTAAATTTAAAGAGGATTCCCCAAAACATCTTTAATTACAGTCAGACTCTACTATGAATCCTACACTGAAATCATCTTGATGTGAAACTAAAATAAGAAATTTATGACTCTCTACTGAGAAACCATAATTTCAGTTGTTTGGCCAGAGTACTCATCCTGCTTGCAACCTGTGTGAATATCACACAATTCTGTTGCTTAATTAATGAACAAATCCTTGTACAAGAGATTTTTCCTGTGCACTAGTATATGCTTTTAACTGTATTTCATAATTTGTCCAAATTATTTGAAGTCACCATTTCATTTGGAAACTTCTATAGTACTCCACACTATTAACTACAGCAACTATCACTTTTATTTGTGAATCTGTCCAAATGATGAAATATGCAAATGAACCAACCCATCCAACCTTAAAACTGCTTAAACTCATCAAAACATGATATATAAAAGACACCTACTTGCCCTTTCTAAGAAGTTTCACAAAATAATCAAAAGAAAAATGCAGCAAAACCCATACAATTTTCTAGATCTTTAATTTCTACTCATATGCAAAGTATTATTTACCATCATCAATATCCTACCAAATAACTCTAAAACATAAGGAAATACAGAAAATATTTCACTTAAGTAGCAGTGATCAGAACAGTTCCAAAAATATAACAAGCATTGGCAGTGTAAATAGCATTCACTAAGGTGTCTGGAAAATGAGATAACCTGAGGTTTAGAATGATGTCCTTCTTTGTCTCCTCCACTATAAATAAGGCATGCTGTAAAATACCACCATCACCATCACTGAAAACGAAACATTTTCAATTGGTGTTAAAAGACATACATTGTAAATAATGGAACATGCTAAAATATGGTCACGAAACCAAGTAAAACAAATTATGAAGACATTATACTGGCAAGCGACAGCACCCTCCTGAAAGGGACACTTACAGAACAAGAACAGATTTTGTTTCAGATGCAGGAAAATCCTAGATACATCTGTCTGCTAAGTAACAAGCAGCACGATACTAGAAATCATCAATAAGGCAATACTAATTATTCAAACTATTTATTCAAATTCCCTATTTGGATAAAGGAAATTAGTTGCAACCAATTTGCCTCATTAAACTACTGACTTGTGCCTTTCTTGATGACTCCTTGGTTTTATATAATAAAGAGGCTTTATTGCAGGGTAACACAGGGTAAGCCAGCACTAAAAAAATACAAAAAGCTACACTGCATTTAAGAGTACAACAGAAGTTATTTCAAAAGGTTACAAAGTCCTTGCAATAAAATTGTAAGTCACAGTTATATACACATTTTAAAAGAAATCTAAGGATTCATTCTTTATATATTTTACTAATGTTTTAAAGCAAAATATCTTGAGATTAAAAAAAAGATCTCTTGAGCAGGTTGCTCTTGGTTAAATCAATTAATTCACCAGATGTATGACTGGAAATTGAGAGAACTTCCTCTGTATTTGGCGGTATAAAGCACCAGTCCTTCTTTAGTAGCTTTGCTTACTAGCATAAATTAATAGCATTTGTTCTACAATCACCCCATCTAAAAGAACAGATTACGCCTTGGAAGAATGAAAAAAGAAGGGGTTTCTTGTTTGCTTTTTTTGCTTGTTTGTTTTAAACAAAGGA
>VYZW01020005.1:2066-12811 GCA_013401315.1 Balaeniceps rex
TGGTATTCTTAATTACCCTTACTTTGGGAAAAATTAACTCAGTGTGAATCTCCAGATTACTTTTTGTAATGCAAGTCCTACCTAATATTTTTTTTAATGAAGTCAATGAGGCTACTTGAGCAAAAGGAATACCTAACTGGAAGAACGGTCATGTGTGTCTTCCACATCTCCCGTAGCGCCAAAGACCTTACTCCCTGCTCCAAAATGATGTAACATCTCATGTGCCTCAGCTTGCACTTTCTACACCAGGAAATGTGTTTGCCCTCTCTCACACTTTTTGAGGAAACAGAAAACATGGTAAAAAATACATTNAGGAAATACTAGCACTTAGCAATCATATGTACTATAAGATATAACTAGTTCACATTTCTGCAAATACATTAATTTAAAAAAGTTAAAAATATCTACCAAGATCATAAAAAATAACTTCATTCTCTTCCTCAAATTAATCACATTTGGAAACTTTTTTCCCTGCTAATTTATCTTCAAACAGTACTTATTCATTAGATCGAGCTCTCACTAAACAATACACATAAAGGTCACTCCTGTGCACAACCTCACTGTATTGACAAATCAACGTAGAATACCATTTAGTGCTAGTGCTACACTGAGTCCGCATAGAATAATTTACATTTATTAGTCTCTTTCTCTCTCGACCTACTCGTGAACACTTATTTCTGATCCTTTATTTAAACACAAATTGAATAAACTCAGTAAAATGCTGAACTTCCGTTAGTTTAATTTAACAATTTGATTTAACATTGTTATTCATATGCAGTAACAATCTCCCAATAATCTGTAGCTAGGAATGTCAAACCAATCTAAATTCTGCTGATAATTTACTCTATAAAAGTGCTGTTTAAAGTTTCATTTTCCTTTTCTCAGATTCATTTTTCCAATGCACAACTATACCTTAAGGTTTATGAATATATGCCATTATGGTGAATTCTCTGAATGCACTCTGCATATATTATGACATTATTAAGGTTTTCAAACAGTGAATTAATTTTTCCGTATGAGTTCTGCCTCAAATGAGCGATCACCTAATACAGTAGTGCCAGTCTATAGAATACTTCAGGAGCATGCTGGTTAGTATTTTGCACAGTTGCTAGCAATATATAGGGTAAGATCAAACTATACTTGAAATCTAATCTTACTGACGTTCATGCTACCACTCAATTTTCAGTTCTTAGCCGTTACCAACCCAAGATGCATAAGACCTGACTGGGCTCTCGGGGTCTTTTATTTTGTACATTGCAAATTTTTAAGTTTAAGATTGAACGTTAAATTTGTAAAGGGAAAAAAACCCACTAATATTTTTCTTATTCCAGTTAAGAAACACAATAAAAATTATGAGCCTACAAACAAGTGAAACAGGTGTCACTTGTGACTGGAGGAAAGAACATGGCAAATAAATGGAACTGAAACTGAAAAGACTCAAAAAGATTGTGAGAATTGTGAGCAGCTGGTAGAGAGAGAAAACGGCTCATTTGCTTTTCAAGATAAGAAAGTCTTCTGGTACGTGGTTCTACATAAAGCTCGCTAACTCTTCACAATATTGAATAACCTGATTTATAATTTTGCACTCAAAATTTTAGAAAATGAAAACTGCCGATCAATACTACAAGCAGCTGATTAGCATTTGGTGATTACCACAACTACCTTAACACACCTAAAACTGGTGGAATTTTTACAAAACGAGTATTGACTGGACTTAGGTAACAAAACAGCCAAAAGGAACATGCAGTGGAGATGGGAGACCATTGTTTCTCACAGAAAAATATTCTCGGCTGTCTAGTAGATCAAGAGAACTACTGAATGAAGTGTTACCTATTGAAGTGAAAGAGCAAAGCACTGGTAAGTTAGAAGATTCTGCAAAGTGAGACCTTTCAGTGCCATCGTCAATAAAACATGTTAGTAATTATTTAAACTTCCATCTCAGGCCTTCCCAGAAGCCGTTAAAGATGCATTTAATTCAGAAGCACCCTCTATTTGTCCTCAACAGCTAAAGAACAGCAAAGATCAATCACTGATTATGCCATTAAAACTAGAGAAATACAAAGGCTTCATCTGGATAAAAAATTTGCAGTCTTCTTTACATTCATAATATAACCTTCAATGGAGCACAAAATGAGAAATTTAAAAGAAATAATTGAACGGCTTCTCCCTGAATATGAGTCTCTTCATTTAAATTTTCAAGTCCAGTAGTGTATGTTGAACATTAAGAGAACTACAATACTTTACAGTAACAATAATGTAATATGCACCTCAGCCTCCCTGTGCAGGAAAAATTGTTCAGATTTATGTTTTGTCAGAGATGCTGACACAATAAAACAACGGGCGACCTTTCCTGATTTCCAAGCGGCTCTTATTTTCATATCTGAAAAGAAATTTACAAACAATTCTGTCCAAAACCGAAGCTGCCACCTGAGAAAGCAAAATAAAGACAGCAAGTTGGACTTAGCACGTGAGGTTGAAATTAAGAAAGATGAGAGAACATGAAATGCTGTCATCCTAAAGCTTTGAAGCATAACATTTCCGTACACTACTAAAATCATGATGGAAAAAAAAGGAAGTACTCCACTTAACACAGTCCTGAAACACGTTTCATATATTCAAACGTCATTACACTGTCTACTTCATTATCAGCTGACAGAAAAAGGCCAATACACCAACTTTCTGACCACCTGTGACGACATTCAGAAAACACATGTTTTTGTATTCACCTCTAAAATGTTCATATAATAAGGTCATATTGATAAGAAGAGCCGTCCTGGACAGATCAAGGTCCTGGGGTCCTGTTTCTGACACCTGGCAGGTTGCTTAGGGGAACAGTACGAGAACAGAGTGGTTATAGAGTGAATCCTCCGTGGTTTTGGCAGCCAGTAACTTTGGAGCCTCCCGAGCCAGAGTGTACAACTGGACAAGGATGTACCATAGTTCAATGCACCTATCCCACCCTAGTACTGTCCAATGGTTTTTTTGAATGCGTTTATACCTTTCTCCGCAATAGTATTCTGTGGCAGTGAGTTCCACAATATAATTGGGATGTATATGAAATAGTACTACCTCTCTTTCAGTAGAGATCTCCTGCCTGATAATTTAAACTTGATGCCCCTCAGCTTCTCTATTATGAAAAAAGTGAAAAACCATTCCCTATTCATCTTCTCTACACCTTTCATGATTTTATAGATTTGTCATATTCCTTCCTCAGTCATCTATTTTCCAAGCTGAAGAATCTTTGTCTATTCTTTCTTTGTCTGAAAAGCATTTCATGCCTGTGATCATCCTTGTAACCCTCCTCTGTATTTTTTTTTAAATTCCTCATATCCTTTTTGATATGGTGTCCAGACTCCATGCAGTGTTCAAGATGGGGGCCCACATAATGAGTGGAATGATGATGTTTTTCTGTTTTGTTCTCAACACCTCATAATTCCTAACATCCTATTTGCTTTGAGGGTTTTTCACTGCCATTGAGCACTAACTGATGTTCTCAGAGAACTATTCACAATCACTCCAAGCTCTTTCCTGAGTTGTAATAGCTCATTTAGAGGCCACCATTGTGTTTACAGAGTGAGTTATTTTCCCCATAATTTCACATTTACCAGAATTGAATCTCATGTCATTTTATCATGCAATCATTCAGCATCATGAAATAATTCCCCAACTCATCACAATCAGCTTTAGATTTAAGTATTCTAAATAATGTTAGAAAAAAACAGCAAAGTTTGTTAGCTTCTATTAATTCCTTTCTTCCTTTTATCCACAACTATGTCAGCGCAGGCCTGAATAACACTGCACCAAGAACAACTTATTTAATCTATAAAATATAAACACCTTTTCTTCCTTTTAACCAATTATTAACTCATAAGGGGACTCCCTCCTCCTATGCCATGACAGTGGCCTTTTTTAAAAGCATTTGGTAAGCTTGTTGACAGCTTGTTGGAAATCCACTTACTCTTTTACTGACAAGATCTTTCTTTCTCATGCGATCTCTGACTCCTCCAATGAATTCTAGTAGGTTTTTTAAAAAGAAATCCGTACTGACTTTTCCCCTAGTATATTACTTCCTCCTGGTTCACAGGAATCACTATGAATCACTCCTGGAGGCCTTTCAAAGACTATCACATTTACTCTTTTTCCACTCCTCTGATGAAAATAACTGATTTCAGCAGTAAGTTACATTGTTGGTTGTTCTGCAGCTTCATATTTGACTTCTTATAGTATCCTGGGCTTAAAAACCATCTCATCCTGGAATTTGATTACTGCACGATACATCAATTTGTTCTACGATCTCCTCTACCGATACGCCAGATTTCAGACAGTTCCTCAGAATTATATCCTGTTTAAAAAAAAATTCAATAATATCCAAGTGTGGAAACTGGACAAATAACATTGGAAATAACCACGTTCGTTTTTCTCATTTAAGCTGAGGATTCCTTTTGTGTGCAGCTCATCTATCAGCCTCACCAGCTCTCTTTTATTATTGGCCTTTACAGCTGTAACAAGCTCCTCAAATTCAGTTTTGGGTGATCTTACTGTGATTTTATATGTAACTTGCCAGCATTTTATACTCTTCTCTATTTTCCTCACTTGTACAGACTTACTCTTGCTGCAAGCTGTCTTATTACTTCTATTAGCCTCTTTTCCTAGTTTAAACTAGGCTTCTTTGCGTTGTTACTTAGGAGTCTGTCAGTGGTGATTTAAACACAGCCTTTAGACAGATCTAATTTTTCACCTTCCACATACATTGTTTCATTCTTCTCATTTTTGTAGTCCTCTTTATAACCTATTTTTGACTGCAGTGAGGGTTTCCTACACATAATAGTCATTACTAAAGAATGGTGCTCATACCTTGTGCCAGATTTTCCACGCTGCTCACAATTAAACAGCTGTATATATTTTGTGAGTTCTTACTTTGCTCCAAAATGCAATTAAATTATGACACTTTGCAGAAGCTGGAAGTAATACATCTGAGAATAGCTTAGACGTACTACTGACAAACTACACCAGTACATCAGTGCTTACTACATGATTTATAAGTAAGAGTAAACACAGATTAATTCAATAGTGGGAGTTAGACAGGGCCATTCTTCTCCCAGGCCAGACACCCAAATCTCAAAGCTGTGCAGAAGAATCCCCATGTGTGTG
This sequence comes from Balaeniceps rex, assembly GCA_013401315.1. Taxonomy (NCBI): domain Eukaryota; kingdom Metazoa; phylum Chordata; class Aves; order Pelecaniformes; family Balaenicipitidae; genus Balaeniceps; species Balaeniceps rex. The sequence continues at coordinate 7,218 of VYZW01020005.1, forward strand.
ACAGCAGTGATGGAGGTGGTGTAATACTTATACCAAGTTTGTTCCTCTTCATTTTTTCGAAGCTAATAGATCAGCCTTAGCATTGCATTACTCACATGCATATTGCTTTGTACAAAGCACATTCAAAATAAGTTGTATAGCCACAAAATTCAGGCACTTGAAAGTTTACAAATGACAGCTTCCCGGCTTGACAGAGAGAGGGTGACATGGCTTGAGCAAGTCCTTCGACACATTCCCTGTCTAGGAACATGGAAGTGCTCCTCGGACCAAAACTTCCCCAAGGGAGAAAGCCAGTCGTGCAGAGACGTCACAGAGCCCCTGCGGAGCACTGCACCAGGCAGACTGCCACCATGAACCCAGTCCTCTTCTCTGCCTGCACAGGGAAACCTGAAGCGGGGGAATGCTTCCTCAAGCAGTCTCGGGTGCGGGGGCATCGGCACAGCCTGTGTGGTTTAGCAGACTGGGAGTGCGAGGAGAGCTGCTGCTCTCCCCCCCCGATGGCTCCGCAGAGCTCCTGGCACAGCTCCTTCTGCCCTGACCAGGAGACACTGGCAAAGCCTGGCTGGCAAACCTTGAGTAGTTTGGGCAGGTTGTCAAAACATTCCCTAAACTACACCACTCAGGGAATGGGAACTGCGAAACATTATAGAACTGTTAAAATAAAGGAAATTTTCCTTCCTTAGCCCAAATGGGTTTTCCTGGACTGAATATGAAGGACTGGCTGAGACAACAGTAATGCAAAAGCTTCTCAAAGACCCTAAGAATACTTTATGATAGTGACGGAAAACCTACACAGTGCTGTCAGACTGCAGTCTCCCCTGCACCCTCCACTAGAGAATATAAAAATACCTGAACATCATCACGGTATCACATGTATTTACAAACACTCTCATATCTGTTCTTTCGGGAATGCTTCATCACTTCCGAGGGTCGATCAAGTATTTTCACTAAACAACAGCAGCGCCTTACATTACATACGTGTTACAAGTTACTGAAAAAGCGTGTTTTAAAAAAAGACTTGGAGTAGTTTACTGAAACTTAATTTGAGTTTGTTCCTCTGCCTGTAGAGGCACATTTGTTCTCTACATCCAGCTGTAGAGGTCTCAAAACACTCACAAATACTTTTCAAAAAGCTTACGGATCCTCTATCAAAACTACCACGTTTTGAAAATTCTGGTACCTGCTAGGCAAGGAAAGCTCAGCCGGAGAAATCAAACACAGGAGAAGTGAGGCGGAACCACGTCTCCAGACGCACTCACGTGCTGCACGCGAAGGCAGCGTCCCGAGACAATGCCCTGCGCAGAGCCTTGGCACACCTCGTCCTCATCTGAACGCTGGATTGCAGGCTCGGCTTTTTACAGATCCCAACAAACAACATCTTCGGGAAAAAAAAATTTTACTTACTGGAAGAGTTACTTTCTTCAAGTGGCATTCCTTTTGCAGTAGTTCATAAACATATTTAGTAATGATCTGGAAAGAAAAAAAAGAAAAAAAAGATAAAAGGAAATGCAAACAGACGTTAAACCGCTTACAGTAATGATATATCCAGGCAGACGACTTAAAGGATAGTTGGTTGAACTTCTAAGCACTTGTATATGTTTTGCCACTTATCTGAATTCTTTACTCTACCGCTAACGATAGAACTTGGAGCTTTACACAAAAAGGTCCTCTCTGCCCCTCAGAAAAGGCTGCTTGCCAGTACAAAGAAATTGCAACCGTACCTGTGAATCCATCACGTGCTGCTGTGTGAATAATTATGTGCCTCAAAACTGAGGATTATAACCAATTAATATATACTCAGGGGTACAAGAAAGGCTCTCTTTGGCAAAGAAATACTTTAAAAGCATTTTTTCCATAAGCAGGACTCCCGAAACCCTCTCCCCTGCAGGTTCACTGCATGAGCTACATGGAGAGCAGATCTTTAGTCACCCTCGGCACAAGTTGCCTTGCCATTTCTATTCACTGAACAGGGGAGGGATGGGTCAAAGGTTTCTAAATAGAAGAAAAACCCTGACTGATTCCCCACTATGGGGGAGTTTAAGTCTCTCGTCTCCATGTAGAAATAAAATTGAAATTTTAGACCTGAAACAAAAGGAATTATTTCAAAGAGCAACCAAAAAAATCAACCTAGTCGCAACGAAAGACTTGCCGTCTCAAATGTAACAAAGTTGTTCACACTTCAAAGGCTTGCCTAATACCTAGGGAAATTTTTTTTCACCCTTACATATTCTAAGAAAAATGGAGATGCAGATGTAAGAACTTTCTAACTATTATTAATTTGGGAATTAAGCTGAGGAACAAACTAAAGTGCTTTGTCCATATGGGGCTGTAAAAACGGTTTGGAAGTAACTGCCTGGATTTCACTGGCTACAGGAGTTTTTTTAAAAAAAAAAAAGAAAAAAGAAAAAAAAAGGCAAATTAAAGAGCGGAAAAAAGTGCTCATTAAGAGCTCCAAATGGTGTTTGCCTTCCCTTTAAAGCTGGGGGAACTATGTTTAAATTCCAGACAGGACAAGATCTAAGTCCCAAAATATTAATTCAAGAATATCTGGGTATGAACCCAGCTGGTATTCTTTAGTCCAACCCCTCAAGGCCACAACTACAGCCATCTGAACCCACAGAATATTAAGCCACAACAGAAACGTCGCTGTAACAAAGCTCTCAAGTGATGGCATCTTAACAACACACTGTGAACCGAGCAAGTAGGAGCCAGGGTATCATAAACTTCAATTTTAATTTTCCAAATGCACAATTACCAAATAAAGTTTCAATGAAGTCCAAAAGTTTTCATTATGTACATGTGAGCAAACACAATATGCAAACGTTTGGAACACATTTGAACAAATTAGAGGTACTGATGAAAGCTAATTAAAAATGTTGGCGCATGCCCCTCCCCTCCTTTCACAAAAACCCCAAATCTTTATTAGGATTATGTGAATTCTTTGCTACCCTGCTCAAATATTGTTTATTGATAGAATTATGTTCAAAAAACTTTATGGTTTTAAAGAAAATCAGTTTTGCTGAACATTACTATCTACAGGGAAACTGCATTTGGAGAAGGAATTTAGCTGTGAGCGATGAGTTGATTTAAGACATGTTTATCCCCAAAGCAGTATGTTAGGAACATGCACACAGTGTAATTTTACCTTCAGGGCCAAACTTTTTATGGTTCACCGAAATCAGCTTCAGTGTAATGCCAACAAGTAAAGCAGTTAAGTTCCTGCAGTCTCAGATGCTGATGTTGTACAGACATTAAAATGAGTATAATGATAATATGGCCTCAAACGCAGAAATTTTATTTTTCACTCTAAATCCAGGCATCTACTGTCAAAAACACTAAAAGAACACTTGGAAAAGAAAAAAAAAAGTTGCTATGAAGAAAATATATTTTAGACACCACTTGCAAAAATCTACCCTTTTTTGCAGCTATGTGTTTGTATCTATTTCTTCTATTCTCTCTGTGTTGTCTTCAGGGCAGAAGTAAACCTTTACTAATTTTTTCCACAGCCTGGCTCAATGGGGCTCTGATCCTAACTGGCTTTCTATGCACTAGTCTAATATAATAAATAGTGATAACGGCCTTAAAAATAGGACTGTTAAATCAGTACAGCACGCTGGTATAGCAAAGACTTAACCTAACGAATGCTTTTAGTAAGAGTAAACATGAAGAAAGGTATAGTAGGTTGGATGCAAAGTGTGAAATTATGATCCTCAGGCGGCTCAGCACCTGGATGGTCTCCATGGCCCAGACAGACTTGAGGAAAAACTGCCGTAAACTGCCCCAGTATATGTAAGACCACAAGAGGGTTTTTTTGGCAGCAGCAGATCAGCAAGTTCAGGGATGTCCTAGCAATAGCTGGTACGCTGTCAGCTTTAAAGGATGGAAGGTGATACACCAGATGTCTTGAAGTAGCATCAAAACCCAAAATTTCCCAGATTTGAAACATCATCACAAGGGCCAGGTTTCCCGCACTTAGCATGGGTGTGCCTGGAAAACCTAGCAAAATCCTGTCTGACCTAGGAATACGGCTGCAAGTACTGAAAATGCTATAAATCCAACATTACTTTTGGAATTTCATGCTTTTAATTACTTCTTGTGATTTTATGGCTGATCTGTCATTTTGAAAAATTAACTTTTAAAATACCTTTCCTATAGGCATTAAAAAGAGAAGGGAACTGTGCTATATTACTTATGTAGCACTAGTTATACTTACTATTACAAATCTATACAACTTAATTAGCCACAACTTCTTTAAGTAGTAGTATTAGCTTGCATATGCTTGTATTTTATCTTTAAGATCTGAAAACTGTTGTAGGATGTTGAAAAATGTCTTGTGTCTTCTTGCATGAGACTGTGAGTATGGTTACACTCTATGAACTCTCCTGGACTAATCATCCATCATATGGTTGCTCATGACCACAGGTATTTAGTAACGGAGGCTGTTCAATCCAGTCCAGCGTTAATAACTCATCTGGAACTATCAAGCAACAAATTGCCCAGTACAAGCCATTCTGAAGGCAAACTGTAACACTTGCTAGAGAGCCCTACTCATGTTATTCGTACTAACCTGCAATATTTATGCTTTTTCTAAGGCTCTTGCAACTCATAAGGTGTGCCGACACCGTAAGCACTATGCTGTCTTGTAATTCAAGGTAATAAGGTTGCTGGTGAGCAGGCAGCACCATGTCTGAGATAGGAAAGGAAAAAGAACCAATAATAAGGCTTGCCCAAAGTGTGTGAAATTAATTGCCTGATGAATGGAGGAAAAAATGGTAGTTCTGTACTTCTTGTGTGAGACACTGGAAACTTCAACCCCATTTTACGGCATCTCTGCTCTTCATTCACTTCCAAGTGCAGTCTATCAGGAAAACACATCCCGAACAGGGTAAGTATCTGAACTAAGCGCTATCAAGGTGTTCTCATTGCCTGCTCTGAGAACTGGGGGGAAAAAAACAAACACAAAAGCAAAAACGTTCCATGCCTCTCATCACCTATTCAGACAGCAAGGGAGAAATCCTTTCCAACCACAAAAGGTACTTAGCCTAACACTTCCACTGCCGCAAAAGGTTGTATTTGAACTGTGGGATAGGAGAAACTTCCTTCCCAGCACGAAGTGGTCCTCTTTGGAAGGGAACTAAGTGGCTTATGTGTTCTCAGTGAGGTGAAGAACCAGTGTCCTGCTTTCTGTAAGCCTGTGGATCTTCCACCCTAAATGAAGTCACGGCTTTTCTTACTTTTGTTGGACTAGAAAAATTCCCAGAATGAAGGCAGGCTGATGAGAGCAGGGATTGAGGCTGACCGGAACGTGCCCTGAATGGTAAAAACAGTGGATTATCCTGAGCGTATTAAAAACATGAATACCTAATCTCTGCTACCACTTCCTTGTTACAGTGTGCCTTCATCTACTGTGGACAAGGTTGAGAGCAGTAATACACACGGTTCAGGACAGGAACCAAACTTCAGTGCTCACAACTGCCCTTCTGAGGAGCTTAAAACAGCCAGTCTTCTGACTTACGTTGAGTATAACAGTGTGAATACTTCCAGAAGTACCTTTTCGAAGTGCTAGTCACCCCAAATATGACATCTGCTAAGTT